>PJEM01010882.1:0-58618 GCA_004023845.1 Helogale parvula | reverse complement strand
GTTCAAGTATCCCTTCAGGCCCTTTCTCTCTGTCTTCCTCTTCAGGAATTCCTATGAGCCGGATGTTGTTCCGTTTGATTGTATCACTCAGGTCTCGAATTCTCCTTTCCTGCTCCTGGATTAATTTCTCTCTCCTTTTTCAGCTTCCTCTTTTGCTATAACTATATCTTCTAATTCACCTATTTTTCTCTCTGCCTCGTCAATCCTTGAGGTGGCTGCCTCCAGTTTGTTATTCACCTCACCTATAGCCTTTTTTAACTCATCAGTTGATTCTTTGATGCTTTTCTCAACCCCAGCGATTAGTCTTATGACCAGCTTTTTAAATTCTTGATCTGATATGTTGTCTAGATCTGCCTTGAGCAGTTCTGTGGCTGTGACTTGCTCCGGGAAGTTCTTCAGGGGAGAGTTTCTTCGTTTTGTCATTTTTACTAGTTTTCTGTCTCTTGTCACCTTTAGAAAGCTCGTTGTGCTCTGTGCACCTATTAATATTTCTCTGTTAAGGGAGGCTTATTGACTGTCCAGGGCCTGCCTTTTCAGGAAATATTCTCTTAATGATGTCTCTCAGTTTCTCTTGTTGTGCCTGCGAGTATTTTATTTCCCTACTCTGCAATATTTGTATCTCGCCTTCTTGCACACTTTGGCTTGTTTCTTGGTGTAGTCCTATAAAGGAAAACAGACTGACAAACACAGAGGGAACAGAAGCACACATATACACAAATCAAATGAAGAAACACATTACAGGGGGGAGAGAAAAGAAAGAAAATAGGAGGGAAAGAGACGAAAAGAAGAGAAGAGAAAATAAAAAGAAAAGAGAAAGAAGAAAAGAAAGAAAAAAATATATAAAAGGCGGTTGGAGACAACAAAGGACAGTAGACCGTTTAAAAGTGTATGACCAGTTTAGGGGAGAGGTAAGGATGAGATACAGGAGAATATATCTGGGTTGCAAGAAGGTGAAACAGTAAGGGAGAAAGGAGAAAAGAAAATAAGGAGTAAAATTTAAAAGAATTGGGTAAAGATAAAGGAAAAAAGGTAATAATAATGACAAAGAAATAAGTACAAAACAGGTGAAGAAAGAAAAAAAATTTTTTTTTATATTAAAAAAAAAAAAGGCAGCAGCAGCTGCCCCTGGTGGATAGGCGCAGTTTGTTGTGGTAGGTCTTGAAGAGTATTCTCAGAGGCTCCGCCCCTGCCTGAGGCAAAATGAGCAGCAGGAGGTGAAGTGTGCACCTTCAGAGACTCAATTGCGGAGTCCCCACCCCCAGCCAGGATTGCTATGGCAATGGGGGAAAGGGGGAAAAAGAAAAAAAAAAAAGAAAAAAAACCCCAAAAAACAAAAAACAAAAAAACAACGAAAAAAAACTGAGTCTCTCTTGGTTTCGGATAGATAGTTGTTGTTCAAGGCACTGTGCGCTGCTGGAGATGAGCTGGGAGCTCCTGCAATTTAAGCGCGTGCCCAGGCCTCCACCCGCCCATGACTCCTTGTAGCAGGTCGCGTAGGTGCGGGCCCTATTTTTTCCTGTGGGCACCTGGGATTCGCGCAGTCAGTGCAGGGGGCGAGGTGCGCCGTGGAAATGTGGTCCGTGGTCCCGTTCCCAAAACGAAGTTCAAATTGCTCGCCCCGTCGCAGCCGCAGCCCCATGGGTTCTCTGCGGCAGGGCGGTCCGCTCCCCTGATGCCACCGCGCTCCGGTGGCTCTCCGCCGTCTGGGAGGTCCGCGCCCCTGGCGCCGCTGCGCTCTGGCGGCTCTGCTGCCCTGGAGGTCCGGGCCCCTGCGCCTCCGCGCTCCGGCGGCTCTCCGCCGCCTGGGAGGTCCGCGCCCCCGGTGCCTCTCCGCCACCCGGGAGGTCTGCGCCCCAGGCGCCGCCGCGCTCCAGTGGCTCTCCGCCGCCCGGGAGGTCCGCGCCCCCCGGCGCCACCGCGCTCCGGCGGGGCCGCTGCCCAGGAGGTCCACGCCCCCAGCGCTGCCGCACTCCAGAGGCTCTCCGCCACCCGGGAGGTCTGCGCCCCAGGGGAGGGTTCATTCTTAAGCTGGAAGGTAAAGTTACCTGGTTCGGGAAGCGCAGGGCATGGTGAACTCGGTGGACTCTGTCTCCCGGGGCTACAAATTAACAACAGCTTTGGCCCTTTCAGTGGTTTTTCTAGACCTCAGTCACCCGTCCTTCGTTCCTGTTCTGTGCTCTCCTGTCACCTCTCTCTTCCTGTCGTCTCCTGCACATCTCCTACCCTGCTGAAGGCAGCGGCAGTGGTGTTAGCGTCTGGGTTGTTTTTGTGGCTCCCTCCAGCTTAGCTCTGTGTTTCTGGGGCTCAGAGAAGGAGCTGTGACCAGGTCGCGTTGCCTGGGATGTCACCAGGCCAGAGGAAGGACTGAGCGGAAGCCCTTCAGCTCCCCTGCCGGGACGTTGAGAAGTATTCGTCAGGCCTCTAGACACCGTGTTGGGGAAGGGACAAGCAGGACAGGCCCGGGGACCTTACGCTTTCTTGGGGTCTCTTCACATGATCCCAGGAGACCCTGCCGATTTGCATAGTTTCTCATTTCCTAGAACCCTGTGTTTTATTTGTAAAATCTCTTCCCTACTTATAGACCCTGGTCTTTTGTTATTAGCTCTGGTCTATTTCTGTTTGTGTCTTGGTAGCTGTTGTCCTTTCCTGTTCTGTAGGGCGCAGGCCAGAATACAGCCGTGGACAGAGGAGACAGCTAGTCCTGGGTTCCTATCAGGATGTGAACATTTTAGATGCTCCCAGCTTCTTCTTTTTTCTTTTTTTTTTTTAATGTTTGTTTATTTTTGAGAGAGAGAGGGAGATCAGAGCACGAGCTGGGGAAGGGGCAGAGTGCCTGTAGGGGAGGGGCAGAGAGAGAGGGAGACACAGAATCTGAAGCAGGCTCCAGGCTCTGAGCTGTCAGCACAGAGCCTGATGCGGGGCTCGAACTCAGGAGCCAAGCTGTGAGACCATGACCTGAGCCAAAATCGGACGCTTAACCAACTGAGCCACCCAGGCTCCCCTTATGCTCACAACTTCTAATTCACCTCTCAACGATTTTTAGACAGAATTTGTAATGGAATTTATTTGTATTTTTTTATTTCTTTAAATAATTAAAACATCTTATAGTAGCTGATGCACTCATGTGATAAGCTGTCGTAAGGACATAGCTTTCTGATGGTAAATGACTCTTAAAATTACGCACTCTAGAGACACCTGGGTGGCTTAGGTCATGATCTCACAGCTTGTGAGTTGGAGCCCCATGTCGGGCTCTGTGCTGACAATGCAGAGCCTGGAGCCTGCTTCAGATTCTGTGTCTCCCATTCTCTCTGCCCCTCCCCTGCTCACTCTGTTTCAAAAATGACTAACATTAAAAATAAATAAATGTATGCACTCTACAAACATGTATTTCAGTCCCACCACGCACCCAGCTCTGGGTTCAATGCTAAGGTGACGAGGGGAGCGTAGCCATACCCTGTACATACACTGTTCACCTAGTAAGCACGTGTCAGCTCTTGGAAAGTACCCTTGGGGCACCTGGGTGGCCAAGTCAGTTAAGCATCCACCTCCTGATCTCAGCTCAGGTCTTGAACTCAGGGTCATGAGTTCAAGCCTCGAGTTGGGCTCCACGCTGGGCATGAAGTCTATTTTAGATAAATAAATAGAAGAAAAGAACTGTATTCTGTGACTTCTAGTGTGACTGTAGCTCTGCTGCTTACTAGCTGGGTGACTTCAGGCAAGGTCGCTGACTTTCCTGTTGTGACTCAGTTGCCTCATCTATAGATAGAATGGGCATAGTAATGGAATCTGTTTCAAAGGATCATCATGAGGATTAAATGAGTAAAGTGATTAGAATCGTGCCGGGCATATGTTAGCACTCAATAAATATTAACTGTCCTCATCATTATGGCATTTCAGAAGGAGTTGCATTATTCTGGAAAAATCACACAAAGTCATTTATTTTGATTGATTGATTGATTATAAGTTTCATGCACAGATGGGCCTGGGTGGCCCAGTCAGTTAAACATCCAACTCTTGATTTTGGCTCAGGTCATGATCTCATGGTTCGTGAGATTGAGCCCTGAGTCGGGCTTCATGCTGACTGTGGAGCCTGCTTGAGATCCTCCCTCTCTCTCACTATCGCTCTCTAAAAAAAAAAAAAAAAAAAGAGTAGACTTTATACCCATCGTGGGGCTCAGGACCCTGATCTCCAGACCTGAGCTGACAGGGCACCTGGGTGGCTTAGTCAGTTAAGCATCTGACTGGCTCAGGTCATGATTTCATGATTCATGAGTTCAGGCCCCACATTGGGCTCTGTTCTGATAGCTCAAAGCCTGGAGCCTGCTTTAGATTCTGTGGCTCCCTCTATCTTTGCCCCTCCCCTGCCCACACTCTCTCACACACACTCCCTCTCAAAAATAAATAAACATTAAAAAGAAAAAAAAAGGACCTGAGCTGAGATGAAGAGTTGGACACTTAACCAACTGAGCCACCCAGGTACCCCCACAGTCATTTAAATGGACTTTAATTCGAAGAGAGTTATTTACTATCTGTTATAAAAACTCTCCCATCAAAATCATGGTTTGTATATAACAGCCTCTACCCCAACATACATTGGAAATATGAAATGTTATTAAACAGCATAAAGCACTCGGGCTACTTGTAGAAGACAGCTTCTCTTAAAGCCTGAATAAATAAAAGACATGAAGACATATTACTTGGTTACTAACCATGTGTTACTTCCGAGGTGCTCTGCTATTAGGAATTCAGCATTGACAATAAAACCTTTTGAGGGAGAAAAAAGATTTAAAACAAGAAACAGACCCTTAATTATAGTACTCCTGAAACTAATATAACATTATATGCTAACTAACTGGAATTAAAATAAAACTTAAAAAAGGCAAAGAAAATTTTAGGAAATTTCTGAAGGAAAAACTTCAGAAAAGAATTTTGTGTGTGATCAAGACTGACTAAGGTTGAAATAGATGAGTTTTATTTTTTAATATTTATTTTTGAGACAGCGAGTGAGCAGGGGAGGGTCAGAGAGAGAGGGAGACGCAGAATCTGAAGCATGTTGCATCCTCTGAGCTGTCAGCAGAAAGCCTGATGCAGGACTCGAACCCATGAACTGCAAGATCATGACCCAAGCCGAAGTCAGGTGCTCAACCGACTGAGCCACCCAGGCGCCCCTGATGAGTTTAAAAAAATAAAAAGGCAAAACCAAAATTGGAACCTAGTGGTTAGGAAAGACAGAATACTAAACAATGGTAATAAAACTAGACCTGTTCTGCCATCGGGAAGGTACAGCGTCACTAAATCAGTTGCATGAAGCTTTATTCTGTACATTCTCACTTGATGTATAAATATTTGGAATCCTCCCCAAGCTTCCCCTCACTGGCCAGGTTTCTTGAGGCTGCACCTGGGTAGTTTTACTTGTATTTCCTGCTCCGTGTAATTCTGTGTAGGAGCTTGATCTGGATGCCACTAGGACCAGGTTTTCTTTAGACTTAGAGTGAACTGAAAGGTAATTTTCGTCTGCCATCTGCTCCTTATAGACTTTAACTTAGAAAAAGAAGCCTTGTTTTCCCTAACCCACAGGGCTTTTGCCGAATGGCAAGTTAGGCAAGAGGTGGTGACCCTGGTTAAAGAGAACTTAAAAAGGATTTTCTGACCGTAAGGAAACCAAGCAACCCCTTCTGGCCAGAAATAATCGGCCTTCGTAATGGTTACCAGGGACGGCATTTGGATTCAATTATGACGCGTCATGAGGCCTGAGAGCTTCAGGGCCATCCTGTGTAAGATGCCTGAGCCAAGTCCCATTTGGAGTGGAGTCCATTTGAATCCTCAAGGAAATTACCATTTGGATTTTTAGAAAGCCTGGAATATTAAAATGGAACCATTAGCCCAGGGTACAAAAGAGTTGGCTTGGGTCTTTCAGCCGTCTGGCTTAAGACAATAAGGATGACCTTAAAAATTGAAGATAAACATTTACGTTTTTGGTGCTGAATTTTGTCAGGACATTGTGCCAGGAATTATGTTATGGTTATGCCAGAAATGTTTGGGAATTTCTGATGGTTATTTTGGTAGGTAGAATATATTTCTCTGTTTACGTCTTAAAACTTAGCTCTCTCTTCTTGTGTAGCTGAGAGATAATTCTAAGTTATAACACACACAACTTAGGTTTTTAAGCATCTCCGTTTTTACATGGAAAAGGTTCTGCAGTTTAAAATTTTTAACTTCTGGGGCACCTGGCTGGCTCAGTTGGTGGAGCTTGGTCTCGGGGTTATGGGTTTGGGCCCCATGTTGGGTATAGAGATTACTTAAAAATAGAATCTTAAAAATTTTTTTAATGTTTATTTTTGAGAGACAGACAGAGTGTGAGCTGGGGAGGGGCAGAGAGGGAGGGAGACACAGAATCCAAAGCAGGCTCCAGGCTCTGAGCTTGACAGCACAGAGCCCGATGCGGGGCTCAAACCTACGAGCTGTGAGATCATGACCTGAGCTAAAGTCGGATGCTTAACCAACTGAGCCACACAGGTACCCCAAAAATAGAACCCTAAAAAATAATAAAGTTATACCTTTTTTTTCTCCCTAGGAAAATAAAGCAACTAATACAGACCATCTAACCACTGTGCTCCAGCTCCAGTATGCTATTTGTTCAAGTCTGCAGAACTTGGAGAAAACAATTCTCTGCCTACAGAAACTGATTTCTTTGCATCCTTTCGATCCTTGGAACTGGGGCAAATTGGCAGAGGCTTACCTGAGTCTGGGGCCAGCTCCGTCGGCGTCGTGTGCGTCATCTCAAAAACAGACCCGTCCTACCTCCAGTGACAAGACCATCCAATCCGCCTTTACACACCCAGGAAAAGACTGCCTTTTGTGTTTTCCTGAAACGTTGCTCGAGAGCCCTGTGTTTTCTGTGGAAGCAAGCGGCAGTACTAAGCAGAAGAATGAGAAGGCTCTGGGAAGTATTCAGAACTGTGTGGCAGACAGAGAGGCCGTGTTGCTGGAGACCCGGGTGAAAGCGTGTGCCTCCCTTATACGAACCAGGTAAATGGAGGACGGATTAAACAACACATGGCACTACGCCTAGAGGGAAGGTGTTGTTTTTCTAGTTTTCAGCTTCAGAAAGTTCTAGGCTGGCCATCTGATAGACTTCTGAGGTTTTTCCCTGTAGTCCAGCTGGAATCCTTTGAACTTGCCCTTTTAGTCTGTAAGAGAAACAAAAATATATTTGCTCCAGACTATAATTTGTATCATTATTCAAGATAAAATGTTTGAAACTGTAAAACAGTAAAATTACGAAAAGAAAAGTAAATGGATAAAACATTGACAAAGGGAAAGAGGTATTTTATTTATTTTTAAATATAATTTTTTATTCTATTTTTTTATAGTTTATTGTCAAGTTGGTTTCCATATAACACCCAGTGCTCTTACCCACAAGTGCCGTCCTCCATGCCTATCACCCATTTCCCCCTCTCCCCACCCCCATCAACCCTCAGTTTGTTATCAGTATTTCAGATTCTCTCTGCCTCCCTCCCTCTCCTTAACTATTTTTTCCCCTTCCCCTCCCCCATGGTGCTCCGATAAGTTTCTCCTATTCCACATATGAGTGCTAACATGTGGTATCTGTCCTTCTCTGCCTGACTTATTTCACTTAGCATGACACCCTTGAGGTCCATCCACGTTGCTACAAATGGCCAGATTTCATTCTTTCTCATTGCCATGCAGTGCTCCATTGTGTATATATACCACATCTTCTTGATCCACTCATCAGGTGATGGACATTTAGGCTCTTTCCATGACTTGGCTATTGTTGACAGTGCTGCTGTGAACATTGGGGTACATGTGCCCCTAGGCATCAGCATTCCTGTGTCCCTTGGGTAAATTTCTAGCAGTGCTATTGCTGGGTCATAGGGGAGGGAAGAGGTATTTTAAATCAGGAGTTTTTCACTGGTAGGTCCTACAGAAATCTGCAGACAAAAAATCTGCTCTTGTGTTTGAATCACTATTAATAATATGAATAAAAATTCATTCTACAGAGAATTCCTATGGTTTACGTACCCTGAACACTTTAAACCATCGTAATAGAGTTTAAGGGAAAGGGGAGCATATGCTTGACCAATTCTGTAATTTAGGAGAGAAACAAATTTGCTTAGGTCTCAAATGCTGCCCGAAAACAGCGTGGTGTGGTGGTGGTGGTTGTTAACTCTGGAGAATTCAAGAAATGTTGATTAAGAGTGAGGCTTGCTGAGAAGTGGTATCTATTTGGCAAATTGTAAACTGTATTCAGCAGTTTTTTGGCCTTGACTACGTTACTTTAAATTCAGAAGTACATTGAACAGCAGTGGTGTGCCAGGCACCTGCTGGGCGTTGGGATCATAGAGATTGTTGAAAAAAGAGGCCCTTTCTTGCCACCACTCGCTGTGTGCTGTGTCGGGGGAAACACTTGTATCGTCAGGGACAGGCGGCACAGGCGCCAACAGGGTGTCAGTAGTGTGAGCAGAACCTTGTGGGGCCGGTGACGGAAGCAGGTCAGTATAGCAGGAAGAAGGGAGCCTTTGCAGGGCGAGCGACGCTGCTGCCGAAAGTGCCCGACCTTGCTCAGCTGTCCGGAGAAACGTGTTCCGCGTGGTTCGTGCGCGCTGTTTCATGTCCGTGCCCACCGCTGCCCGGGGAGGGTGCTGGATCCGCACCGTGGGCACTAGGAGACTAACATGGATTTCTGCGCAGAGGGGCACAGTTATGAAGTGCTGCCATGACCTTGACCCAGGCCTCTGACCCCAGAGCTTGTGTTCTTCCTAGAATATCTTGCCGACTCTGCAATATTCCCCAGCTGAGAAGAAGCACACTGGGTAAAGAGAACGAAAGCGGAGTCCACGGGGTGGCACTGTGGTCACGTGGTCTGCTGCGGTGACAGAGCATTGGTGGTGGCTCCCGGGAGGCAGCCGGAGACCCCGAGCCCAGGATGGCATAGTGCGGAGGGGGAGGAGGGGGAAGAGGTGGAGGAGGAGGGTTTCCAAGGCAGAGCTCCTTGTGAGGACCGGATAAATTATTAGCGAACGAGTGTGGACTCCTCCACTTGCTCGCGGTCTGACCTGGCACAAAGTACACTCTCAGATCTCCAGTTTCGTCTTCACCTTCATGGAGAAATGGGGAACGCCTTCTTCGTGGGGTTGTGAGGGTTAAGTGTCTGAAGGACTTGGTGTAGTGCACACTGTGCGGCGAGCATTTGGTAACGTTTGTACTTCTATTAGCATATGATGTGTCATCTTAGAGAATTTGGTTCTTAAGCTGAAGGCCTGAATAGTATTTGAAGGTTTTAAATGTCCTGAGTGGTGTGACGAGAGCTGTGATTTTAAGAGTGAGATCTGGGCGCGCCTGGGTGGCTCAGTCGGTTGAGCATCCGGCTTCGGCTCAGGTCATGATCTCACAGTTTGTGGGTTCGAGCCCCGCGTCGGGCTCTGTGCTGACAGCTAGCTCAGAGCCTGGAGCCTGTCTTCAGAGTCTGTGTCTCCCTCTGTCTCTGACCCTCCCCTGCTCATGCTGTCTCTCCTTCTCTCTCAAAAATAAATAAAACTTAAAAAAAAAAAAAAAGCGAGATCTGGTGGCTGAGGATGTATTAGAAGAAGGTGTTGCGATCCTGGGACACCTTGAAGGAGCTGTGGAGTCCTCGGTGGGGGCAGTGAGGACCTGACCTAGGTCAGTGCAGCGGTAATAAGAGGAAACTGCAGTCACTGCGGGAAGGTAGATAGGACTTGGGGACCAGCTGAGGCTGTGGGAAAGACGGGGAGGGAGGTGGGGCGCTGAGGCTGTGGGAAAGACGGGGAGGGAGGAGGGGCGCAGAGGAGTCCAAGACAAGTCAAGAGTCTCCCTTGGGTGTATGGGTGGATGGTGGCACCCTTCACTGAGACATGACACACAGGAGAAAGAGCAGAGCAGGCTTAGGGTGGAATTAAGATTTCAGTTTAATGTGCTGGGATTCAGGTGCCTGTAGGACGCCCAGCGGGAGCTCTTCCCTAGGAGGAGCTAGAGATGAAGGGGCTTCGGGAAGGGGATTAGCAACCAGGTGATGGTGAGAAGTCAGGTCGGATCGATTCTGAGAAGAGGATTTGACACTGAGGAGGTCATTTGTGGCCTTTGAGAAGGCAGTTTCAGTAGCAGTGGGTGACAAGGCAGATGGCAGAGGGCTGAATGAACATGACACGGAAGTGGGTGGGTGTAAGCTGTGTTTTCAAGTACTTTTAGGGGCAAGAGGGAGAAAGCAAGTACATAAGAGAGAAAATGAGTCCCAAATGTCCATGCTCCCAGAGGTCGGTGGGTACCATAAACCGGTGTGAGTGAGTCGGGGAAAGTGGGTCAAAGCTTCTCTCTGCCCACACTCTCCAGCGACTTCCTGCTGCGCCCACGTAAACGCCGTGCTCCCTTCCATGGTCTGCGAAATGTTACGGAGTTGGCCTGGATTTTCTTTTTCTCCTCATTCACCAGTTGTTTGTCACTCTGGTCCAGCCACAGTGATCTGCAAGATTTGCAAACACGTCAAGCTAATTCATGTGTCGTGGCCTCCTTCCCCCGGATACTGTGTGGCTGGCCCACTGGTTGGGTCTTAGCCTGAGTGGTTACTCAGAAAAGCCTTCCTTCACTGCTGCAGCTGAAGCAGACACTTTATCCACCATGCTCGAATTTGTTTTCCCCTCACAGCACTCCTCACTCCTAAAGTCCTCTTACTTATTTGTGATCTCTCTTCTTCCATTCCATGCACTAGGAACCTATCTGTTTTGCTCACCAGTTTCTCCTAATGCTTAGAATAGTGAGGGGTCCATTCTTCAAGACAGGAGAGCCGAGTGCTTCTGGGAATAGCAGTAGGGACCAGTCAGGCCAGAGGGGACCTGGAAAAGTCTACACATTCGGTATTTTAAAAAACAATGAAGTGGGGTGTCTGGCTCTTGATTTTGGCTCAGGTCATGATCTTTCAGTTGGTGAGATTGGGCGCCGCTTCAGGCTCTGTGCTGACAGCGCACAGGCTGCTTGGGATCTCTCTCTCTCTCTCTCTTGCTCTTTCTCTCTCTCTCTGCTCCTCCCCTGCTCGTGTTCTTTTTCTCAAAATAAGTAAATAAACATAAGATTTAAGAAGAGAATATGTTGTCTAAAAAAAATTAAATAAAAAACAGTAAAGCGAAGGAGCCACATGAGGAGGGCAGGATGGAGGAGAAGAGAGAAGACCAGGTTAGGAAGACGATGGGAAAGTTAATGGTGAGGCAATTGCAAAGTTGTCACCAGAGGCCCCTCAAAGATTTGACCCTGCTTTGGGTAATTGAAGTACACTCGAGAATCTAATTAGTCCTTGAGGTCAAGGTGCTGTGGGTTCAGGCAGATTGAAGGGTCACAGAACACTGACTTCAAAGGAGCACGTCCCCGCACTTTGTGAGGAGGAGCCTTTGGTTGGGAAGATTGTCCTTTTCACTCCACATGGTGTGTGCTTTCAATCACTCGACTCCTCCAGGAAGCCCTTTGAGGTTTGGCTCTCTGAAGAGTTCTTTGAGGCGCTTTAGTCTGTGAATTTTAGAAAAGATGACTCTCCCAGGCAGTTTAGGGACTGCAGTGAAGGTGAGTGGGTGCCTTCCTTGGGCCTGGGGTGCCTCCCGCCCTGCAGAATGCCTGTGCTCTGGGGGAACCTGCCCTCTCCCCTCTTTCCCTTACCAGTGCCCACATGTTGGGACTCCTGTTTTTCAGGCTTTTGCTGCAGCTCACCCAGTCTCAGCAAACCTCCTTTGCTTTGGAGAAGAACTTAAGGACTCAGCAGGAGATTGAAGATAAAATGAAAGAGTTCGGCTTCAAAGAAGATGCTTTGCTGTTGATAGCTGAGGTGAGTGTTCACATAAACCCCCGGGGCTCTCTGTGAACCGAGGAGGCATCGGAGGTATTTTTCCTGGCTCCAGCACCGTTTTAAAAAAAAAAAAAAACAGCCAAGTCTCGTCTACTGAAAGGACTCTCTCCCTGCTTTACATGCCGTTTGATCACTTAATCCCTGGAAGCACCCAGTCCTCCATCATGCTGGCGGCAAGGGCTCGGGTTCATTTTCTCGTTGGTGCCTGTTGGTGCCTGCCTGAACACCATCAATGCCCAATAATTGTGTTTTGAGTGCTGTTTACTCGAGTGAATGGTGACATTCTTGCAGCATTGCTGCACATTTTTCGTCCATTTGTCCTCCCGACACTCATAACAGCCTGTGGGACAGGTAGAGCTGGGAGTGACACTCAGACAGGTTGGGACCTGCCTAAGGTCAGACTTTAAGCGGCAGAGCTAGACTGGAGCCCGCTTAGCTACGGGTCCATTTTTCTTTCTGCTCCGTTCCTACTACCTCGGTGGTTGAGAAATTCACCTGTCAGGGTTGTGTTGTTTTTTTTTAACCTTCATTAGCTCTTTTAAAAATACGGTGTTGAAATTTCTTAAGACAGCATTTGGAGATTACCTGTGTTTGTATTTAAGTTATTCACACTAGTTCCCTTGAGTATGAAATTGAAACTTGACAGTCAGGTCCTTCTCCCATGAAATAACTTCTGTCCATATCCATCCTGATGTCTTTCTTTCAGGAAATATTTATTGCATATCTCGATTGCCAGGTTCCTTTCTTCCGTCTCCAAGCTAAGTTTTCCCTCTTATGGGACCACGCCCTTCTGTCTGTTCTCTTTGATCCTATTTCAACCTCTCCCCTTCCTTCCGTGGGTCCTTTTCCTTGAGCCCATGGACGCGTGCGGGTAGCCTGTCCTTCCTAAGTTCACTGCAGCCTTTCTGTGGGCTTAGCTCTCCTTCATCTTTCTGGGGTGTTCATGCCTCCTGACCACTTGCTTTTTGTTCCCTCTCCCCTTTACCTCCCAGAGGCCACATCAGTCTGGTTTTCTCCTGAATTCTTGATATTCCTCACCTCTTAGGACTTCTGGTTCCCTCTGTGTCTTAAGTAATGACATCCTCTGAGGTCCCACTTATGTTCTCTGTCCTCTCTGCCTGTCTCCCACAGAAGTCCTAACTCCACTCACGGTTTCAGTTGTCACCTCTGGGTTGATTACCCTCTCCCCAGTCCCATCTTTGGAACACTTTTGTCACATCTCAGACTAGTTGCCTACTGAGTAATGAATCTGAAATTACTGATGATCCTCCTGTCGCTTCAAGTACAAAGTGTCTAAAGTGACGCTGCTCATCAGAACACTTCCCAGTCAGCCTTCTGTCGTCCCAAGCGGAGAGGAGTTGGCGACAGCCATCTCTGCGTTCTAGACTTCCTTCTTTTCCTCAGTCCTGTCTGTCCTTCTTTTATCCGGACCTGGGAACTCACCAGCTATGGGCCATGCCCTCTCCAGTCTCCCCTCCAGCGGGCACCCGGCCCACCCTTCCTTCAGGTCACCTTTCATTTCTGGCACTGCCAGCACCCTCGTCCTCATCACCTCATGCGTGGCTCAGTCACCTCCTGGCTCATCTGTCCTCGCTTCCTTGCTTTGTCCCCTCAGATCTGTCTGTAGTGTGGCTGCCGCCAGGTGTGTCTCCCAGCACTGCCTTGAACGTGTCACCTGATGCTGATACCTGAAGTTGTGTCAGCCATCACCTCAGAGGTCAGGTCTAATGTAGGCGCTTCCCTATGGTGCCCAGGCCCTTCCGGAGAGTAACCCCGAACTCAGGACCTTGTGGTTCCTCACACAGCTCCTGTACGTCCCCTAGACTGACCTGCCACCTCTAACAGACTAGCCACGGGGTTTCTCGTCTCCACCTACTTACTGCATTTCCATCCTCCAAGACCCTGCCGAAGTTCCGCATCCCCTAGGAAGCTGTCCCTGAGTGTCCCTGTCTGTGGCAGCGGAGCTCAGGTGTAGTGAATGCTTGAATCGGTAGCTCTTTGGGCATCAAAAAACAAAAACAAAATATGAGAATACATCTTATCCTTTCAACTAGATTTTAGATTTCCTTGTAAGCAAGGTCATCCTCACAAGGAAGAGCTCCTTACAGGATGTCTTAAACATCTTCATACTCTTTGCTGTGCTTGACAGACCCGTGGACTGAGTGGGTACCATGCATGTGAAATACCTGTGGAGCTTTCTAAGAAAGACAGATGTCTGGGGCCTCACTGAGATTATAATGTGCATTTCACTTTGTGCTCTGTTCATTTTCCTTTGCGACATGAGCAGGACCCCGTGTCCTTAAATATCCTTTCATTGCATACTTCTTTCTCTTTTTTATAGTAGTTTTATTTGAATTAGGATCCACATAAGGTCCACAGATTGCATTTTGTTCTTCTATCTCTTACGTCGCTTTCATTCTGTAATAGCTCCCCTTCTCTGCTTTTTTTAAGATAAAAAATATATGTAACCTAAAAGTTGCCATCTTCATCATTGTTCAGCGTACAATCCAGTACTTACATGCAGTGCTGTGCAGCCATTGCTGTTTCCAAAACCTGTTCATCATTCCAAAGAGAAACTCTATAACCATTAAGCAGTAATTCCCATTCCTCCTCCCTTCGACCCCTGGTGACCTCTAATCTACTTTCTGTGTCTATGAATTTTCCTCTTCTAGATGTTTCAAGTAGTGGGATCATATATCTGCCCTTTTATGTCTGGCTTATTTCACTTAACGTAATGCTTCAAGTCTGTCCATTTGTAGCAGGTGTCAGAACTTCATTCCGTTTTGTGTCTGAATCAGATTCCATCGCATGTGCACGCGCACCCCGTTGTGTTTGTCCCTTCAGCTGTCGATGGGTGTTTGCGTCATTTCCACCTTCGGCTCTTGTGAATAGTGCTGCCATGGCCGTTGGCATACGAGTATGTGTTTGAGTTCCTGACTTAAAACCTTTTGAGTATATATCTAGGAGTGGAATTTGCTGAGTCACATGGTGATTTTTTGTTTAATCTTTGAGGAGCTCTTTAAGATAAACAGTGTTTTCATATGTTTGGCCATTTATATTTTGTGAAATACTAGTCATGCTTTTTCTTCATTATTCTACTTGTATGTTTTTGTTTTTCTTACTAATTTTTAAGAGCTCTCTCTCTCTCTCTCTACTAGGCTTACTAACCTTTTATATGTTGCAGTATTTTCTTTTTTAATGTTTCTTTATTTATTTTGAGAGAGAGTGTACAAGCAGGGGAGGGACAGAGAGGGAAGAGAATCTCAAGCAGGCTCCACACAGAGCTCAACGTAGGGCTTGATTCCATGAACCGTGAGATCACAGCTTGAGATGAAATCAGGAGTCAGATGCTTAACCGACTGAGCCACGCAGGTGCCCCTTACGCAGTATTTTCTGAATTGTATCTGTACAAATCTTGGTATACAGAAGTTTAAATGTTTTTATATGCCAAATATTGTTGCATATATTTTGAACCTATCAGTGATGCACCTGCTAATCCTTCTTTTTGGAATATTGCACGTTTGGGTATTACTATTATTCAATTCTCTTTTTTATTAAAAAAAGATTTTAGGTGTTACATCCCAGATTTTAAAGTACTACATTCAGTTGGGTGCAAGAAGTCACTAATTGTAAGACACATTATTTGACGGGTCACCGAGAGAAAAGATGCCATTTATACTATGGGGTGGGGTGAGGGCACAGATTCTTCCTCTTAGAAGTTCTCCAAAGAGAACTTCTGTGTTGTAAGGTTCCTCTTGACATCAGAAAAGTTAAAATAACGAAAACAAACGCTGTCATAGAAGTAATGAAAATACCAGGCTTTAATAAACGGACAGTTGCCTGGTTAAGCTGGTCCTCTCGTTAGCTCTTGCCTCAAATAATAAGTAGCCTTTGAAGATTTGAAGCCAGAGGAGACCATTCTTTGAATGAGCTGCTAATCCATTATGATTTGAGTCTTCATCAGCACGCTGGATCTCAGGGTTTGCAGGAAACTTAGACATCATCTAGTCCAAAGCCAAGTGACTAAAATTCCCCCTATAGCATCCCTGCCAGATGGCTTGCCAACGGTGTGAAACGTATTGGGACTTAAGTGTAGTTCACTGTCCTTACTGAAGACGGGCTGATCACTTAGTGGGGTCAGCTGCCAGCTGCCCACAACTTCACATCTGCACGTCCCATCAGAGGAGCTGACATGGGATCTGGGCCTACTCTGGCCAGTAGGGGGCAGTATTGTGCCTTCAGAGGCCGTGCTTGTGCAACATCTCCAGAGCGGTGAGGCTTTCTGGGTCAGCAAAGGGTAGGCCCAGCTACTTGCTACCTGACGGTTTGCAGTCTTTGACATCTTTGAAGAACTTCTAAGAGGAAGAATCTGTGCCCTCACCCCACCCCCAGCAGCTCTATTCTGCCCCCGCTCTGCTTTCTGGCCATTTGACAGTGAGGGAGAAGCACTTGCCAACAGAAGGTGCTCTTTGATTTAAGAAGGTTGACCTGGCGCTCTCTGTAGGCTGCTAATAGCAGTACTACTACCGTGCATCAGTACTTCAGTGATTTGTTCACTCAGGGGCAGATAAGAGCAGAAATACGGATATTTTACGCACATGGTCCTCGGAGCGCTACTTCTGAACAAACAGCTTTTCGATGTGTTGGAATTGTTGGACTCGTCCCCTGGCTGCTAAAGTAGTCTGCTTTTTTTGGTATGAAATCCTTTACCCTTGATGAGTTGCATAGTCTTCCATTCTGCACGCGCTGCCCCTTTTATTGGGACGGGTTTTTTTCCCCTCCTCCTGCTATAGGTTATGGGAGAAGATATCGTCCCAGAAAAAATAAAAGACGAGGTTCACACAGAGGTGAAGTGTGCTGGCCCTACAGCCCTGGCTGCCTTGGTGATTGCATCTTCGAAGGAATTTGAAGAGAAATGGTTCAGAAAGATCAAAGACCGCTTCTGTCCCTTTGGAAACCAGTTCCATACAGAGATACAAATCTTGGCTTAGTGGGCCCTTTAAAAACATACAAAAAAACATTTTTAATTGCTCTTGTTTATTTCAGACAGAATGCACTGCTAATCATTGACTATAATGAATTTGAAATAATTATTTATGTTTTATAAAAATGACTTCTCTTCCAGATTATTTCTACTGTGTTCAGTGTCTTGACTTTTTGGTTTTGTTTTCTTTGTGGATTTTTGCCGTTCACTTAGACCTACTACCTCTTTAAAAGATAATCTGTTGGGAGTGTATAAAAGGGGCTTTTAGGTATTGTGGTCTTTTAAAAACGAACTGTGTTACAATCAGTACACATATTCACATTGTTTACGTAACAATCAGTACACGTATTCACATTGTTTAGGTAAATTCAGGAAAGAAAAGAATGTTGAAATGTAGCAGTAAGCCGTTTCCAAGAAGGGTGTGTCCAGGTCTGCGATTCTGACTTTGCGTGTGGGCCTGAAGAGCAGGGTCCCGTGGGGTGGGCTGTCTTCCCCGGGAGGAGCCCTGAGGAGCCCTGAGCGAGGCCTTCTCTAAGGGGCAGTAGTCCGCACCCTCCTCATGCTCCAGGGGACGAAACCGGCCCTTCTGGAGGGCTGTTTGCTGTGCAGATATCATTGAAAAGATAGTGTGGAATGGAGGGCAGTCGGTGCCGGGCTCCTCAGATGCACAGAATCACGAGGCGCACGGAGCGCGGTCTCGCAGGGTGATGGTCCTGTCCTTCCGGTCCTTCGGATTATAGTCACAGTCTCCAGCATCGTCGATACAAAAGGCCTTTACCTCACTCTGATCGTCTGAGATAGAAGAGCTCCCTTAGGAGGAGTGGAATTTAATTGTAAACCAAACACCTCATCAGATGTTGTCCCACACAGCTTTTTATTCAGCAGAGGGAAGAGAATCCCAGCCCTGGGTCAAGAGGTGGATCATCAGGATTTCCCTTCCACCTGCTGCCTCACCCCTTTCCAGGCCCCTTTCTAAAACAAACACCTCCTTCTCTGTTTTGGCTGCTCTTCTAGTAGGTACGGTAGCCTGACTGGCAATGGCAAGTTGTCATTTTTCTCTGATGTGAAACAGAAGATTGGGACGATGAGTAGACATTTTGATTTTTAGGAACCATTACAAAGTAAGGAAACCTCTCCACCAGTCCCCGTTGCCCCCCATCCACTCATGGAGTCGTGAGCAGTCACTGTGGAGCTCCTGCTCTGTGACAGTCATCGTGTGGCTGCTGTGAATGGCCTCAGGACAGAGCCCAGGCTCCCCCTTCCTGCTCCCCAGCTTCAGATATGCCTTAACTTTTGCCTTTAGGCCTTCACACCCGCCGCTCCGTCTGGTACCTCCCCTCACCCCCGTCACGGGTCACGGGGCTAGTTCTGTTCACTTTTCAGGTCTCCATCTCCTTCTAGCTTCCTGGAAGTCTGACCTCCAGGGGCTGTAAGCTTCCCTCTTTCCTGCCCCTTACCGTTTCATGCTGATCCTTCCTGCTGTCTAGTCATGATACACTTCAAACCTCATAAAATTAGGGCCAGAACTATCTTTTTTATATCGGCATCCTTGGGGCAGAATACGTGGCATCTCATTAAATATTGGTGGAATTTCTGGATTAACTGGTGAGGATCTTATTTTGTTTGCCCAAAGGGTTAACACCCCGAAGATCCAACACAGTGCTGAGGCCTCAGCGCACCCTGCCTGTTTCTCTTTCTGGAGCTAAACGCCTTCCTCCTGCCAGTCTGGGCCTCCTCGAAATGCCCTTTTTGGGGACGCCTGAGTGGCTCAATCAGTTAAGTGTCTGACTCTTGATTTCGGCTCAGGTCATGATCTCAGGGTTCACAGGCTCTGCGCTGACAACATGAAACCTGCTTGGGATTCTCTCTCCCTCTGTGCCCCTCCCCCTTCCTCAAAATAAACTTTTTTTTAATGCCCTTCTCCCTCTATCCTGGCTTGGCTTCCCGTCTCCATCCTAGTGTCCTGACTTTCTCCATGCTTTAGCTTTCCACCCTCTGGCTGTCCTCCCAGATCCCCTGTCTGTGCTGCTCGGAACTGCCCAAGTGGTCTTCATGAACCCACCCACGTTCTCACTCCTGCCTCGCCTCACATTCCCAGCAGCAACTAGTGGTGTGTGTGAGAAGCCGGCTTCCCGCACTGTGATGCTTGGCTGTGAAATGGCAGGAAACGGCAGTCAGAAATACTGGCCACCTCAGAGTTCCGTCACACCCAGGTCCTCTTGATCATTCCCAGCACAGATGGCGAAGGGTAGGGTTAACTGAGCAATGATTGTGCTGAAGAAAAATCTCAGGCCTGCCTACTTAGACACCCCGCCCTCCTGTCAATGAATGAATCACTCGGAAGGTGAGCAAATGTGAGCCACAGAGGTGACTGCACTCCAGGTGGGCGGGGTGGGACCCAGTGGTAATTCTGGTCTCCTGTGATTCCCCAAAGGCTTGTCTTCAACATTTTCTCCCAAGGGAGAGTTTATGCCTGATATTCTGAGCTGGTGAGAGTCCTCTGTCCTTCACACTCTTAGCACCTCTACAGTCTTCATACTGTAGCCAGAGGATCTTACAAAGCTTGTTTGCAGCCATTCAGCGATTTCCCAACTCTTCATGAAGCCTGTGTGTGAGGCTCTGCGTGGTCTGGCCTGGCCCACTTCACCCTGGCTCACTGGATTTTCTCATGTCCTTGGACTCTTCAAGGATCTTCACACCCAAGCCCTTTGTCCATCCAGTTACCTGCACGTGGAACATTGTTCCCTGCAGTCTCCTAGCCCTGCCGTAAGCTTCCCCTTCCTACAGCTCTCAACTCGGTGGTCATTCTCAGACCAGACGTTCCTGATCCCGGACCTGCTCAGGTCCCTTTAAATGTCATCGCCTGTGCTTCCCCCCCCCCAAAGCCTTTAAGGGGATTATAACTGAATTTTTGTTGTCTGCAACCTTGCTACATCACAAGCTCTAGGACCGTGTCTCTGCTTTGCCCACTTACGGTGAGCTCAGCTTCCTGGACACTGCGTGACTTCTGCCCATCGCTGCCTCGCTGGAGGCCCAGGCCTTGCAGAGGCCACCTCAGGCCTGGTGAGTCAGGAGCCCGTGTGGCCCGTTCCCACCGAGCTCCACCACCAGCGCCGCCGGCCCCCGCTGCCAGCACAGCTCTGCGTTTCCACAAAGATGTGCCTCATGTTAGGAAACCTTGGGCAAAAATGTCTACGAAACAAACGCCAGGCCAGTATTTACCAAAAAAAAAAAAATGTTTTAAATAGTTTCCTAACACTTCTGCAATTCCATCTATAAAAGTAGTTTCTACACTGATCTCCAAGGTCTTAATAATAAAAACAACATGCAAACAAGCCCAAACCAGAGGATTATACGAAACCACTCAAAGCTTGCAAAACACGTCCTAATGAGGGGCAGCCCAGGCCTGGCTCTAGTCTAAACTGGTAATCTGAGTGCGTCCACTGGGAGGCGTTGATAGCGAGGTCAGGAAAAATAAACAGGCATTTGTGTATTTGGGGCTCACACTGGTCCTTTCCCCCCTCCTTGGCAGAGTGGCTTCAACACCTAGAGCTTCAGTGTTGTGTCTGCTCAGCCCTTGAGCTAACAACCACCACCCCCTCCCGGAAATGCCCTCTCACCCACACCGGTGGCAGCCATATTTGTACTCAGTGACCCTGACTAACTGGAGAGATGAAGGAGGGTTTACCTGATCGTAACTGGACCAGCCAGCATCTCTAGAGATTTAGAAATGAAAGATTCTTCTCGTGTGTCTGAAACTAATAAAGGCAAAGCCTGGGCTGGCTGCATTCTGCCAAGTGCTGAGAGCAGACAGCAGGTCTACAGAGAGAGGGAGGGAAAAGGAGGAGATGAGATGCCCAACTACTTCCTCACTGCAAGCCTGCCTGTTCTCTAGCCCCGGCTCCATCTTGGCCATGGTCTCCATGAAACACCTGGAGTGTGGTAGGCAGGATAATGGCCCCCCAGAGATATACACGCCTTAATTCCTGGGAACTGTGAATACGTTAGGTTACATGGCAAAGGGGAATTAAGGTTGCTAATCAGCCGGCCTTAAAATAGGGAGAATATCCTGGATTATCCAGGTGGACCCAGTGTCCCCAGAGTGTATTAGGGCTCCCCAGACAAACAGAATCAACAGGAGATCGAGAAATAGAGAGATAATATGCAGATATGTAGATGGATGGCTGCATATGTATATTTGTGTATGTATGTTGGTTCACATGGTTATGAAGACTGAGAAGTCTAATGGCCTGAGAATCAGGGGCTAATGGTGTACGTCCTGATCTGAGTCCAAAGCCAGAGAGCCAGGAGTGCCGATCTCCAAGGGCAGAAGACAGATGTCCTAGCTCAAGCAGAGAGAGCAACTTTGCCCTTCTTCTGCCATTTTGTTCCATTTGGTCTTTCATCAGGAGGGTCGATGCCCACCTGCATTGGGAAGGGTGATCTTCTTTACTCAGTTCGCCAATTCAAATGCTGATCTCTCCCAGAAACTCTCAAGACACACCCAAAATAATGTTCGACCAGCCATCTGGGCATCCACTAGCCCAGTTTCAAGTTGACACATAAACTTAGCCATCATCTGGAGGCAGAAGAAGTGGGTGAAGGTCAGAGAGATGCTGTGCTACTGGCTTTGAAGATGGAGAACAGGGGCGCCTGGGTGGCTCAGTCAGGTAACCGTCTGGCTTCGGCTCAGGTCATGATCTCATGGTTTGTGGGTTCAAGCCCCATGTCGGGCTCTGTGCTGACAGCTAGCTCAGAGCCTGGAGCCTGCTTCGGATTCTGTGTCTTCTTTTCTCTCTGACCCTCCCCTGCTCACACTGTCTCTCAAAAATAAATAAGTAAAATAAAAAAAATTAAAAAAAATAAAAACAAGAAAGAAGATGGAGAACAGAACCATGAGCCAAGGAATGTGGGTGGCCTATGGAAACTAGAAAAGACAAGGAAATAGCTTCTCTCCTAGGGTGACCAGGAAGGACACACCCTGCTGACCCTCGACTTTAGCCCAGTGAGACTCGTGTTGGAGTTCTGAACTAGAGACCCATAAGCTAATAAACTTGTGTTATTTTAAGCCAGGATGTTTGTGGCCCTACGTTGGCTGCTTAAGCTAGTTTCAGCTTCTGTTATTGCAACCAAAGAATCCCAACTGAGGCCACTTGGGCTCTTTTAACCTGGGTTGTAGTAGAAGATTTTGTTTCTCAGAGGCTTTCTTTTATCCATGAATTTGCTTTGTAAAACCTTGATAGAGATCATTGTAGAAGATATCAAAGATGCAGCAGCTGCTTTCAGGATCTTCATTCTCCAGCAGAGGTGATGGGACATCCACATCAGTAGTGAATAAGGGGCAGGCGGGAGGTCTGTGTGTGGCAGAAGCGCGAAGGAAGGCTGGGCTTTCGATTCTGTGTCTCCGTCTCTCTCTGTTCCCCCCCCCCCCCCCCGTTCACACACTGTCTCACTCAAAATAAATAAACATTAAAAAAAAAAGTTTCAAATAAGCTTCAGGAAGGGGGTGCCTGTGTAGCTCAGTTGGTTAAGCATCCAGTTCTTGGTTTTGATTAGGTCATGAGTTCGATCCCCACCTCAGGTCCTGTGCTGATAGTGCAAAGCCTGCTTGCCATTCTCTTCCTCTCTCTGTCTGTCTCGCTCTCGCTCTCTCCCCCTCTCTCAAAATAAATAAACTTTTAAAATATATTTAAAAATTAATTTACAAAATAAGTGAAGGAAGTTTCATGAAGGTGGTAACACCTGAGTTGGACCGTGGGCAGGCTCTGTGGAGAGTGAAAGGCAGGCATGTTGGGTAGCGGGGTGAAAGGAGCCACCACCTGGAGGCCGTGCAGGCTGGTTGTCCAGGTGAGTGGTCAGGAGGGGATGTGGGCGATGAGACAGGCTCGGTAAGCCAGCGTCAAGTTATGGAGGATTGTCAAGGCTGGGGTATAGGAGGTTGACTTTAGGGACGCCTGGGTGGCTCGGTCATTTTTTTTAAGCCTCCAACTCTTGATTTCAACTCAGGTCATGGTCTCATATTTTGCAAGTTCGACCCCTGCGATAGACTCCACACTTGCAGAGCCTGCTTGTGATCCTCTGTCCCCGTCTCTCTCTCCACCCTTTCCTACTCTTGCTCTCTCTCAAAAATAAACACACATGAAAAAAAAAAAGTCTCTGAGCTTCATACAGTATGTGTTTTCTGGTGTCGGAAAGCCCCAGATATTAGCACTGGATACCCCAGATGTCACGAGCGCCTTGGGGAATTGACATCATTGTAGAGTGTGTTACTCTTTGGGGCCTCCCATTACACCTGGAATAAGGCCAACTCCATCCAGCCTCTGCCTGCTGCCCTGCACACTCCTCCTGCCTCCTGCGTGGCCGACTGCTGCTCGTGTTCCGGTCTCTGCTCCTGTCTCCCCTCCCTGCCCGTCACTCCCAGACCCAGCAAACCCACATTGGCAAGGTGCAAACCCCGGACGGAGGGAGGCTCTAGACGCTGTGGTGTAGGCTGAGAGCCGGGAGCACACCTGCCATCTGGGTTGACCACCCAGATCTCAGCACACCGGGGCAGGGGGCTGGGGGGGCCCGAACGTGTGTTTAGATGCATGAGCCCTGGCCCTTCTGGCGTGGGAGCCAAGACTGGCCTAGCAGGGCTTGGGATAGAAGGATTCCACAAGGAGATGTGAATTGGACGTGTCCTCAGGCTGCTCCTCAGGGGAGGGTTCCCAGAACCGCAGCCCGGGCTCGCCCCTCGACAGCAGGCTGCACTGCCTGTGAGGAGCAAACACTCGAGAGTGTGTGGAAGAGAAGTCAGGAAGCGGCATTCTCGAAGAGCAGCCCCCGGGAGCAAGCCTCTGACCCTGCTGGCTGAGAAACGCAGTGTGAAGGGAGAGCGGCCATGTCCAGAGACCTCGCTGAGCTGACTCAGCTGTCAGTGTCCCACAGCCGAGCAGGAGATGCATGTTGTGGGGACAGATGGAGGGCCAGCAGCAGGGGTGGAAGGAGCCCAGACGTGCAGACCAGGCCCCTCTGGCCACATGGGCCCACAAGGGAGGCCTGCCTGTTAGGGCAGGATATGTCCCCCACCTCAGAAGTTGTCTGTTGAAACCCTAACCCAGAATGGGGCTATATTTGGAGATAAAGCCTTTAACCTCCTGGCACCAAAATCTGTATCGGTCAGGATTGTCTAGAGCAACAGGACCAATAGGATGTGCATATCTCTACCTGGATCTCTACAGCTCTGTCTACCAGAGAGGGATTTATTACATGGGCTGGCATAGGTGATTATGGAAGCTGACGAGTCCCAAGATCTGCAGGGCGAGCTGGTTAGCTAGAGACCCGGGAGAGCCCACGGTGTGCTCCAGCCCAAAGGCCAAAAGGCTCAAGACCCAGGAAAAGCCACCGTATCGGTCGAAACCTGATGGCAGGAAAAGCCTATGGCCCCATTCCAAGGCGGTGAGTCAGGAGAAACACTGCCTGACTCAGGAGGGTCGGTCAGCCTTTTTGTTCTCTGCAGGCTGTCCGGTCAGCCCGACACCGCACGGGTCGGACACCCTCGAGCGCCACACCCTGCAGAGGACAGAAGGATGGGGCACCTCCGGAAGCAACATGTCTGTCTCGGTGAAAACACGGGAACAACGAGAAAAAGGAGTTGGTGTTTATGCTAGTCTGTGATATTTACACTCCCTGCTAACAGTTTTTCTGACACACATACGCTCTTCAGGAAGCAGCTGAGAAAGTGATTGACAGTTTCTCTGCGTCCCAACATGTCTTGGACCAAGTCCAGAAAACGAAGCATTTGGAGACACGCTCTGGCATCTCCATGAGGGGCCCGTAGGGCAAGCAGGGAGGAGGCAGGGAGCCCGGATCAAGGTGAGAGCAGGAGCGGGGAGAGTAAAAGTCATCCTGCAGTGTCTGAGTGTCCGTGGGCTGGGACCACCCAAGGCACTGAGGTTAGGGTCCCTGGGGCCTGCAGAGATACCCTTGGCCTCTGGGCGCTTACAGTGCAGAGACGGAGATCAGCATCTGGTGAGGACCAAGTGAATAGTACAGATAATTCCTAGGAGAGGCTTGGCGGACCAACACTTCCGGTCCTGGCTGATGATTCTACAGGTGGATAATGTGATCCCGAATCCCTGGTATGAGGTGGGCATGTGGCCGTAAGTGAACCCCCCTCCCATCTCTGTCATACCCCCTGGGTGAACACTGTCGAACTATTTCTCTCATTCTCTCATGTTCTTCACGGTTGTGGTTCATGGCGGTGTCACCTCTCCCCTGACCTGGGAGTTCTCCAGGCTAGAAGTGAGTCCAGGTCTTTGCCTGGCGCCGCGGTGGTGGCTCCACTGCTGGTGTTTCACACTGCAGTAGAGACACCATGTTTGAGACGGCCCCCAGCAAGCAGGGCTGTGAGGCAGGTGCAGGTGTGATGTGAGCCCAGAGCAGAATTAAGGGTGGGCAAACTGAGTTCGGGAGCACTGGACACTCCGATAAGGGTTTATTTTGACCTTCAGCCATCCCTTTGCCATGGGTGTAAAACCCTCCCAGCCTCTGCTGGAAATAGTGTCTTGGGACGAGAGCTCAGGGCTGGGGGCCCTCGGGAATCCAGTCCCATAAAGGGAGGGCCCAGCCTCACATGAGTGGATCCCAACCTTGTATCAGTCTAGGCTGGATCATGGTGCAGGAGGAATAACCCCACATCTTAGTGGCTCACACAACAGAGGTTTACTTCCAGCTCAGGCTACTTATCCGCTGTGGGTCGGTGGGCGGAAGTGGGAGGTCCTGCTCACCGTAGGCTCTGGAATCTGGGCTGGCGGAGGGGCCTCCCTCTGAGGTGACCTCACGCACAGCCGGCTGCGCCCCGGCCCTTAAAACTTCTGCCGGAAGTGATCCCCAACATCTCTGTGCGCATTCCACCAGCCATGGCCGACTTCCAGCAGGCAGGGCTCACCCGTGACGAAAGCGTCCAGAGGAGGAGAAAAGGTGTTTGTGAACCCCTAAGATGACAGGCTAGTGGCGAGGGATGGGGGGCAAGTGGGCTTGCTCCTCTCCACTCGGACCAAGCCAGATGCAGGCAGCGGCAGGAGCAGGCCTTGGGGGGCCCTTGGCCCCCTGGCAGGCTTTTCCTTCCCGAAGCTTCCCGACTTGAGAACCTTCTGCAGCTCCTGCTGGTTCTGGCTCTGGCACAGCGGTCAGCAGGAAGACCGCCCAGGATGACTGGGGTTTAAAGAAACATGAGCAACCAAGGGGGTTTTGGGTTGGACTTTCAGGGGACTAAGGAGGAAAACAGAAAAATAAGGACAGGAATACTATTTAAAAGAAAACAGAAGCAAAGATGCCATTGCCAGGAGTAACAGCCAAACAGGGATGGGCTGGAGGGAGGTGCCCTCTGTGGAGCGTGACTTGGGGTGTCGTGGGTTTTTGGGGTTCAGGAGCCAGTGGAGGAAGGGCTCTGTCCTCCCAACCCTCCACGACAAAAGCAAAGCTTCTCTGAGGCCGAGACAGGCAACAGCAAGGCGTTTGCTGAGGTGAGTTGGTGGCAGGAGGAGGGCATGGAAACAGGAAGTTGCCTGCGGGTCTCTGTGCCTGCTTGTGTTGGAACAGCCTGGGCTCCATCCCTCCTCCCAGCTGTAACACCCTCGTTCATCGGGTCTCGTTACTACCTGCCACCTCTCTCCCAAGTGTCGTCTGAGCCCCCCAGACGGGGCTGCCTGGCCCTCCCAGGCTCCCTCAGCCTGCTGTGTCCCCTGTACCCCAGCTCGGCTGTGCCCTCGGGATCTGGTAGCACCTCAAGAGCAGGGGGCGTGCTGTGGTCCGACAATGAATGAACGACGGGCTTGTGAGGGGTCCGCACCGTTGTTTCAGGATGTCAACGAGACGGACAGAGGTCCCTGGCTCTGACTGTGAGGGGGCTGCAGGGTGGATGTTGAGCCCTCCGTGGTGGCTCAAGGCTGTCCTGGGCACTGACAGCTCAAGCCCGGGGACTGGCCAGGACTGGGGGAGGGGGGCTCTAGGCCAGCCCAAGGCTCCCTGATGCCAGAACCTGAGCTGTGAATTCCAGCCCCTTGTCACCTGGGCTTGCCCTACCCCTGGGGGCTACTGTTCCAGCCAGCCCCACACTACTTACACGGCACCTTCTGGGGCCTTATCCCTAATTCATCGGGCCCAGGGACACATTCCCAGAAACACCCAGAACGTTCCCATCCTGTGGATCTCTGTAGAGTGGGCCATTCCCGAGCACTGGGAAACAGGAGTACCTTGGCCACACCCTCAGTGTACCTTTTAGTCCTCAGTTTACCCATACGTGAAACTTGGGCTGCATCCGCCCCCTCTAACATTTCAGAGATTCAGGAAACATTATGATTAAAGCACTGGCTGCTCTTTGGAAGAAGAGGACCCTATTTTCATGATTTTGTCCTCTAACTGCCCCCCCCCAACCCCGGAACTTTCTGGAATGTGCTCCACAGGCCAAACTAAAGAGGGAAGCCCAGGGTCTGGTGGGAGTCGGCCAGTGCATGGTCTCAGGTCTGGGAACATTCAGACACAGAGGACGGTGTTCCTAAGCACGCTCGGTTCAAAGGGAGGCAGGTTCAAAGCTGCTAGTCATCGAGGTGGGGCCCTTGGGCCAGTCCAGGAATGCCTGGCCCCGGCCCTGGGGGGGAGGGGTGCCTCTGTGGGAAGTGACCCTTCAGAAATGAGGGGAGGCCTGTAGAAACGGCCTCCAGATGTGGGCCGCCCTGGGCACCAAGCCCAGCTGCTCGAGCTGCCGCCGTGTGGGCCTGTAGGCGTTGAGGTTGCTGTAGGGAGCCGGCGTGTCGTGGGGCCTTGGGGAGAAGTGGGTCGGTGGGCTCAGGGCCCCCCAGGGGCCGTGGTGGGGCTGAAGCCTGGGGGGCGGAGGCGGGTTTGGGGCCAGGGGACTGCCAGGCCCCGACGACGCCGACAGAGTCTGGTTCTGGGGGTTGCTGCCCGTCGAGGGGCTGCTGAAGGGGTTGGAGGCCGTGTGGTCGCTGGCAGAGCAGCTGCTGCCGCTGAGGCGGCCGGGCGGGGGGCTGTGGCCCGCTCGGGGCTGCAGGGGTGCCGCCAGCCTGGGAGACTTCGGGCCCATCACGGGCTTGGAGGAGGCGTACAGGTGGCGGAACTCCTCGTCAAACAGCTCCACCGCTGGGCCCGTGAACTTGGAGAGGATGTTCCGGTGGACGTGGCCGCAGAGCCAGGTGAAGCTGCAGGGGGGGGTGGGAGGGCGTTGCTGACCGCAGTGCTGTGGGAAGGACCCCGTTCCATCCTGGCAGCACCTGTGCACAGTGACCTTGAGACCCCCTCACCAATGGCAAGACTGAGGCACAGAACC
This sequence comes from Helogale parvula, assembly GCA_004023845.1. Taxonomy (NCBI): domain Eukaryota; kingdom Metazoa; phylum Chordata; class Mammalia; order Carnivora; family Herpestidae; genus Helogale; species Helogale parvula. The sequence goes on along the minus strand of PJEM01010882.1, from coordinate 30,442 downwards.
CAGCAAACGTTTGCAGGTGAAAAGTAAAGACACCAGCTTGAATCCCGGGGCTCAGATGCTGGCCATCCTGTGGCAGCACAAAAGGGCTGACAGCTGAGTTCCAGTGTCCCCAGCTCTGTGCCCATGAGTTGGTCCCCTAGCTGCTGAGGCCACCTGTGAAATGTGGGAACGCCTGCCTCCTCTAAACAAGTAGGGGTCACCGCTCCTTAGAAGGCAGGGCCTGTGTTCTCACGAGAACCTTAGGGTGGGGCCCCCTCACCTGGACCCGAAGGGGAGGGCAGGGAGGGGGATCACGTGCTCCCGCCTACAGGAGCCAGATTGACACAGCTTGAGCGCACTTCGCCCGACACCCAGGGAGGACACCCTCAAGCAGGGACCTTGGCCCTCCCTCTGTTTACTGGTCTTAAATGAAAACAAAATTCTGAAGGCATTTATGGATTACTTTTTGTGATCCTTTGCTTGAACCAAATTCCTTTTTATCTCTGATGCAAAAGCCTCCTCATTATCTCCCCCCACCCATCCACACCCCCTGGTGACAGCACAGAAGACCCACCAAAAGGATCAGGTTAGAGATTTCTGGGTCCCTGATTATGGGAGCCCAGGTGTGGGGAGCAAAGGTGACAGGATGGTCACAGGGAGCCATTGCCACTGTGGGGACAAGAGTGACCCCCACCAACAGTCTCAGCACCCCTCGCCCCCAGCCCAGTCCAGCCCAGCCCAGCCTGCAATAGTCCGTGCCCGGTGAGGCAGGGCAGGCCCACGCAGGCTGGGGCAATCCTGGGAAGAACAATGAGGCTTTGTTTAAACCTCCCCTCCCGCCCATGAGGAACCTCCCACACACCCCAGAGAGGTGAGCAGCCAGATGCTGAGCGAGGGCTGGCCAGGTGACCAGGAAGGCGGCAAATGTGGGAACAGGGGACCCTTGACTACCCTCAGAAATCAGTCGCCCTGTGTCGTTTAGAACCAGACTAGATTAGGCCAAGCTACTGCATGCTTTACGCAACAAAACAGGTGCAAAGGTGCCCTGGCAGCTTTTCAGGCCCCCAGGCCCCCCGCACCCCACACTCGGGTCCCTTGTGCGTCCCCCGTAGCCCCTGCACGCCTGTGCACCGTGCTGGGGCCCCTGCACACCCCACACAGCCATTCATCCTGTGCTCTAGCTTTTACTGCCTCTCTTTACCACCCCTGGTAAGAAATACATTTCATTCCTTTTGCTTGTTGGCCCTTCGCACCCGGAGATGACTTTCACTATCTTTGGCTCAAGAGCAACCCTCATGACCGGTCTATTCTTGGCCCATTTAAATTTATGTAGCTATTTACTTGGTCACTTTAAATAATGTAATAAGCACCGAGGAACCCACCACCTAAAATAAAAAGCTAGCATCTTGACAACAGCATCTAATCATATGGCTCCTTCCCAGCAACCCATTTTCCAGGTCCCCCCAAAAGAGGGAATCATCACCCTGAATCCTATGGCATTGTTCCTATACTTGCCTTGCTCTATTAAAAGATTTTTGTGTATTCTGGAAAGAAAATATTTTAGTTATTTTTAATGTATACATAATATTTTGGGATTTTTTTTCACTTAATATTATATGGCTAGGATTTAGGATGTTATCTCTTGTTGCAGTACTTCATTCATTTTTGATTGCTGTATAATATTCCACTGGCAGCTAGATCATGGTTTATTTCTTCCATTGACAGGCATTTGGATTGCTTCCACTATATTTTTGTGGTGACCAGTGCTCTGATGAATACTCTTATACACGTCTTTTCCTGTACCATGGACCCGTTCGCTTGGAAATACACCTAGGAGTGGAATTGCTGGATTATAAACCAGGTGAATAGTCAGCTTTCGGAGAAAACTCCTAACTCTTTTGAAAGTCACTGTATAGATTTACAATCCTATCAGCAACGTGGAAAAGATCCTGTACATCCAGCATTTGGTATTGTTGGTCTTAGCTTTTTTGCTGGTTGAAAAGGAATCAAATGGCAACTCGTTCTAGCCTTGGTTTGCACTTTCCTGGTCACTGATGATGCGGACACCTGATCGTGTTCTCACACGTTTGCTCCTGGCTGAAGCGCCCGCTCGTGCCCCTTGCCCGCCCTTCCTTGTCCTGCTTCCTTCTGTGATCATAGGAGTCCTTTGTGGTTCTCCACACTGGTCTCAGGGCGTCACGAAAACCTGCTCTCACTTTGTAATCTGACTTTTCTCTTTCTTCCAGATAATCTTTCAATGAACCAAAGTTCTTGACTGTAATATAGTTCGATTTAGCGATCTTTTATAGTCAAGGCTCTTTTGTGTTCTGCTTAACACAAAAGAGGGGTGTCTATGTTACAATACTTAATCTGTGGGGGCGCCTGGGTGGCTCAGTCGGTTAAGCACCTGACTTTGGCTCAGGTCATGATCTTGCAGTTTGTGGGTGTGAGCCCCGAGTCAGGCTCTGTGCTGATAGCTCAGAGCCCAGAGCCTGCTTCGGATTCTGTGTCTCTCTCTCTCTCTGTCCCTCCTCCAACTGTGCTCTGTCTCTCTCTCAAAAATAAACATTAAAAAAATGTGTTTAATAAGCTTAAGAAAAAGACACTTAATCCTTATCCTATGTCCCAAGGTCTAAAAGATATTCATCTATTCTTTTCTACTAAAAGTTTTAAAGTTTGTTTTCGACATTTAAGGCCTTTAAATCTATTGGAGGGTGATTTTTTTTTTTTATCTCTGTGTGATGTGGAATCCAATTTTCTGTATGGAGATTTTTCCCCCCAGTTTCTCCTCTCCCCGCTGCTCTGACGTGCCCCATCACGTGCAGGTCTCTCTCTGGGCTTCCTGGTCTGTTCCGCTGTCAGTCTGCGCCTCCAGCCCCAACACCGTCTTCATCCTCCCGCCTCATGACCGGTCCCGATCGCTGGCAGGGCAGGTCCTCCCTGCCTGTCCTTCCTCACACTCATCTCGGCTAATCTTGGAGAAATAACATTTTACGTCATGACCTACTCACGCATACAAACACATACATGCCCCCGCAACAGTCTCCAGAACATTCCTTACCTCGGTCTGCTCTGATTATGTTTATTCTATCCTATTTCATTATTTAAAAAAAACTTTCAGGCATACTCCACTAAATTGACTTCATATCCTGCTAATAGATGATGATGCACATAGTTGGAAAAACTTTGTTCCTCTAGCTACACTGGATGGCCAGGACCTAACATGGACTTTCATTCATTCATTCATTCATTCATTCTTCATTCAACAGATATTTACGGTCATATATGAAGTTCAGGCACTGGATTAATGGTAATTCATGCCAGGAATGCAATAGAGAAGAAAACAGACCCAATCCAGGTTCTGACATCATGTTTACCGTCTTGGCTAAACAAGTCCCCAGAGAAGCTTCTAGGGGATGATCTGGAAGCTACAAGATAAGGAATTAGGATAAAGACAGCGGGAATGAACTCTCCAGCAGAGTGAATAATCAGCAAGTGCAAAGGTCCTGAGGCCTGAAATAGCATGAAAGACCTGGAGGAACACAGTGTGGCTACAGCACAGTGCAGGGGAAGGAAAATCCTGCCGAGACAGAGGCCATGGTAAGAATGATTTTTTTTCCATTTCTAGGAGCAGTGACAAGCCTGGAAGGGTTAAAATTTTTTTTCATACTTATTTTGAGAGAGACTGAGACAGTGTGAGTGAGAGAGAGGCAGGGAGAGAGGGCAACAGAATCCAAAGCAGGCTCCAGGGACCGGGCTGTCAGCACAGAGCCTGACACAGGCCATGAGTTCATGACCTGAGCCAAAGTCAGATGCCTAACCGACTGAGCCACACAGACACCCCAAACCTGGAAGGATTTTAAGGATGCAAGTGATTTGATCTGGTTTGACTTTTCCTGGTGGAGAAAGCCCAGAGGTGGAAGGGTGGGTCTGGGCAGGAAAGGAATCAGGGCCAGTTAGGGTCTCATGCTGCGCCCACCGAGGCCCAGCCCTAAAGGCGCCCAGCCCCAGGGCTGCCAGCAGAAGGGGGGCTCCCTCCTGGCTGACCCCAGGGCACCTTCACATCCCCAGCTCATCATGATCTTGGAGCACACACCAAACCGCTGTGTGGTCGTTTATCCACATTTTCTGAGAGCGAAGAGCTCTGTGTCCCCAGACCTGGCACAGCGCCTGGGCTGCGTAAGACTTTCTACAGGAGCTTAAATGTTGAAATGCAAACGAGCCCCCCAAACCTCACCCCCTCCCCTCAGCTGAAGATGCGGACAGAGCTCTTCAGTTTGAACTGTGTGCACCCAGGGCTAAAAGATTGGAAGTCCAGGGACAGCTGGATTGAAAGAATGAAACAGAGACTTGTGTTTTAACTGGAGATGACTCTGAGAGTCTCGAGGAAAAGGATCTTTAAGGCTGGCAAACAGGTCCCCCGTGAGTGCCAAGTGCAAAGCAAGTTATCGCTGTGGCCCTGCGCTCTCTCCAGGAGCGGGTTCTTCAGTTCTCAGGAACGGCCCTGCGTGGCTTCGAGGCCCGCTGCCCCCCTCCTCCCGGCACCTCCCGTATGTGGAGGGCAAGCCCAGTAAGCACCGGAGAGCGGGAGAGCCTCGTCAAGGAAGCTGGTGACTCTGGGCCAATCACCCACACTCTCTGTGCCTCAGTTCCCCCATCTGTCAATTGGAGGAATAATGCCTCCTTCCAAGGCTTGTCAGTCATTACCAAAGGTCAGACCACACCTGGCCGGGGTCTGGCACAAAGCTCAACAAGGTTAGCTTTGCTCCCTCTGCCTCTACGAAGGGCAAGGGCCACCCCTGGGAGCTGAGCTCTGTAAGAGCAGGTACCAATGAAAACAGAGGCTTAATTCTCCACATTTAAAATAAGAGGAGAGACTTTCCCTCTTCATTTTCTCTTTCAGAATTTCTTTCTCTGTCCCTGAGGTCAGCAGAGGAATCCGAGTGAAGAGGCCTAGCTACATTTCGCCAGTAACTACCTTTAGCTCACACCCTTCTGTCCTACCACGTTTTCCATGCCTTTCCAGGACTTTCTACTCCTCATCATTCCTCATCTAGAAAGTGCTCAGGCTCAACCATTTCCTAGGATCATTTCTTTATGGCGGCTCCAGGCCACGTAACACTTACAAACAAATCCGTATGCTTTTCTCTTGTTAACCTATTTTGTCCAATTTACAGGCCCCATGCAAACAACCTAGAAGGATAATAGGAAAAAGAAGTGTTCCCCCCCATATAGTGGGTACGGGTTTTTCCTGGAGGTGACAAAATATTTTGGAACTGGACAGTGGTAATGGTTGCACACACAGTGAATGTACTAAATGCCACTGAATTACACATTTAAAATGGCTACTTTTATGTTATGTGAATTTCCCCATAATAACAACAACAAAAACGAGAGAGAGAGAGCTCCTCAGCTACGGTGGGCCCCTGCCTCCAGGCCTGGCTCCTTGGGTCGGGGCAGCTGCCCAGATAGAGATCCGACCCTTCCCATCCAGGTGGTGAACTAGGTCTAGTGGCAGCTTGGTCAAGGTCAGAGGCCTCAAGTCCTGATGTGGGGCGTTAGGCCACGCTCCCAGCCAGAGCTGTATGGCTTGATGCCCAGTGGCCTTGGTCACTCCCCAGGAAAAAAGCAAAAGCGAAGAAAGTGGGTTTGGCCACTTGGGGAGGGTGGCTCAGCCCCACCTCAGCCTCTTACAGAAAAACCAAGTGCTGGATGCGGGGCCTAAGGATCAGAGCACGCGGGCTTCCTTTTGCACAGGGGCCCTGATGAAGCAAAACACCGTGGGGAGAAGCCACGGGTGGAGACACACTTGGGGCTCAGGGACCCCCGGATGCTGGAGGTGCCCCTGAGGACTGCCTCGCCTCAGAGTCCTTCCTGGTGTAGGAGCCATGAAACAAGCACATCCGCCTGTGGACGGACCACAGTGCAGTCAGCTCCGGTGCTGCACCGCTGAGGAAAACACGGCTCAGAAAAGGTGGAGAGAGAGGCCCAAAGCGGAGCATTAGCCCACGCCAGCCACCTCTTCCCAGGCTCCCATTGCTCCTCCATCACTGGATCTCAGTACTGTTTTTTTTTGTTTTTTTTAAAGTAATTTCTACACCTAACATGGGGCTTGAACTCACAACCCCAAAATCAAGACGCACATGCTCTACTGACTGAGCCAGCCAGGTGCCCAGGATCTCCTTGGTGTGAATGGGAGCTCTAGAAGGGCATCCAGCCCTGAAGCAGGCCTACTATGTACCCAGGAGGTCTCCACATAGCTGTCCAATGAATGAAGGAACAGAGAGGCGTGGTGACTTGCCCAAGGTCACTCAGCCAGGAAACTACAAAGCTGGGAACTGAACCTCTATTGTCTGACTTCCAGTCCGGGCTGCTGCCACTTCCTGTCCCTAGCACCAGCTGTAGGTCCCGTGGAATGTGGACACACTTCTGAAAATAAAATAGGACACACACAGTCCAAAGCAAATTGCATAGTTTCACAATCATGCCTGAGAGAGCTGAGGAGGGAAAAAGAAGAGTCTGTTTCCTGTTGCAGTCTGAAGGGAAATCACAAGCGCCTCTCTACCCTGAAGCTCTGCCAGGAAGGGTCCAGATTTCCCCCTTCTGCCCAGACTGGTCCTGCCTCCCGCCTCGTATATGTGATGAAGTCCCAGCCCCTCAGGCACAGACTGGCGGGGGTTTGGGGGCCCGAGCGGTGGGGGATGCTGCTCAGCCTGGGCCTCCTCCCCACCTCCGACAGGTGAACCCCAGTGCTCACCTGTACGATCCAGACAGCACGTATCTCCAGTCCGAGATGATAAACTTCTCCTGGATCTGGCCAGCGAACTTCCGGCCTGACTTGGCACAGTACACCTCTCCTTCCACACTCCGGATGGAAATGTTCTGTTGGACGGAGAGTCAAGGAATCACTATGTATGTATGACGCACATTTACCTAGGAAAACGTCTGGAAGGATGCTCACCAAGACATAAACAGGGGTTATCTCTAATTGGTAGGATCAAAGGCCATTTTTATTTTTCCCTTGGCAGAATTTTCTAAATCTTTTCATTGTCTTGACATTATATGAGTAATGGGAAAGGAAAAAAAAAAGGAAAGGGGAGATGGTAGAATTTAAACAAAGCAGAAAATAGAAGAAATCTGAAGGCCTAATGCCCGTGGAACCCTTAGTCTAGGCTCCCATGGACCTCAGGGGCCTGGCAAGCCCAGCCTTGGCCTGGAAGTGACATGAGTCCCTGATCCCAAGCTGGTCAGGGGGAAGTGCAGCCAGAAGGGTGGCTTTGTAGATTGTCCTTAGGAAAGGAATGTCCACAACCCAAATCATGGCCCTGCTTGTCCCTTTCTCCCCAGGATCACCGGCTGCCCTAGCTGTCAGCCAGAACCCTTGGGAGGCTGGAGAAATGAAAAAACAGGCAAAGCACAGGGGTCTCCGAGGAAGGTGGGCTACTGCTGGGGTCCCATGAGTGTCCTTGGTGGCTGTGCGGGCTCTGGGAAGGAGATGCCTAATGCCTCCAACAGTGACTCCCAGCTTCTCCATAAGCTCTGTGACATGTTGACAGAAGGGCCACATCCCACCATCCCTTGGTGGGCAGAGGACTGTTAGGTGTAGCTGACGTGGGCCATGGAGGCAAGACCTGCGCTGACTCTCTGGACCTGTTTTGATGACCTCACATTGAGGAGGTGTGATCCAGGTAATGTCAAGCAGACACAGTAATAAGAGGACCGAGGCCTGCATCCCAGGCAGTGAGGAGAGGAAGGGAAGGAGGAAGGGAGGAGGGCTGTGTCTCCTGGAGGCTGACCTTGCCTGAGCTAGAGGGGTCACTAAGGGAACCACCCATCCGCTGTTCAGCTGGACCTGCTCATAAAAACTGGGTGGTTTTACATTTGACCTTGAATTGGCTGCCCTGAATGTGACATGACTAAATGAACTCTCATCTCTGGGTTTCTTTTCTGATTGCTAGAAGAAGGAAGTAGGGAGTTGGGTTCAATCCAAGAGGATCAGCTTCCTGGTGGAGCTAGGGAGTCCTAGACATGCACTGAGCAGGCCTGGATGTTGTTGCCCTGGCCTGTGACATGTGCTGCTGGGTCTCCTCAGCCAAGAGGTGAAAAGGCATCTGCAGAGATCTCTACCCACAAGAATGCGTGCGCTCCTTGCAGTCCCAGCCCGCATGTGTCCGGGGGAGGCCAAAGGGCTGTATGTGGGAGTGATGGGAATCTGTCCACGGTCAAGTGCTGTGGCGTCCTCCTGTGCTCTCTCTCCCTGTCGCTGCCATCTTGGAGGCCACAGATTCCTTACGATGTAGCTACAAGATGGAGAGAGGGGTCTGTGCTACACTGGACTTGGAACAAGAAATAAATCTTCATTATGTTAAGCCATTGAGATGAGGGGTCTCTTAGGGTGACATAAGCTATACTATCCTTTAATTTTTTTTTTAATGTTTATTTATATTTGAGAGAGAGGTGGGGCAGAGGCAGAGAGCAACGGAGAAAGAATCTGAAGCAGGCTCCAGGCTCTGAGCTGTTAGCACAGAGCCCGATGCACGGCTGGAACCCACGAACTGGGAGATCATGACCTGTGACCAGAGCCAAAGTCAGGCCCTTAACCAACTGAGCCACCCAGACACCCCAGCTTTACTATCCTAATATAAAATACCTTTTGGAGCCCCTACCTTGAGGTGGCTGTCAGAGATCTGGACTTTGTCACACATCTCTTGGAAGAGCTTCACACCTCCCTGGTCCAGCAGCACACAGACAAACACCCCGCGCTTGTTAGCAGCCTCTAGAATGTCACAGAAGATCTCCACATCCGTGAACACATCCATCAGGATGGCCAGGACCTGGGCCAGGGCGGAAAGGTGGAAACAAAAAGAGTCAAAGGGCCAGGGGCTAACTGGTTGCAGCCAAGCTTCCTAAATCCCAGTGAGGCTGAGAGAGCCCTTCCCACTTCTGCGGGGCTGGAGGAAAAAGGATGGGGTGGGGGGCGCTGCCAGGGCAGCATTCAAGGGAAAGGGCCGTTGTGGAGGCCTCTGTGTTGACCCCATCTCTCCAGCCCAACCACGTACCCTGTGGCCACTTGGTCCACGCACAGGAGGAAGGAGAGAAAAGTAGAGACAGAGTGCAAGGAAGGGAAGAGAAGAACAAGAGGAGGTGGCCAGGAGGTTTAGGGCAGAGAGATAGACTTAACGACATGGCTGCCCAGTCACGTGGAGCTCGAAGGCGCTCTGTGACCACTGGCTTTCAAATGTTGCTAAGCCACACAATCCTCGCCTCAAACAGAATCTTTGGAGACCCTTCGTATAGACTACACTAAGCTGAGCTGCCCCAGTGGGATGGAGAAGGGAGTCCTGCTCAGCCAGCAGTTACTACTTCCTCTATCATACTGGAATCCTGAGGAGGAGGGAGCTCGAGGAATCCAGCAAAGCGCAGGACACGTGCCCATGCCTGCCTGGCCAAGCAACCATTCCTCCAGCCAGCAAGACCCCATCTTCGCTTTAAGGAAGCCCCTCCCCTCTGCAAGCAATGTGCGTGAGTGAGGCCGCTGCCTTGCGCTGGATTGGGCAGTGGGAGAATACCTCACCAAGGCCAGACCAATGAGAGCACTGTATCCCCTTCTGGCCACAGTGATTGGTCCGGGGCTGCTCACATGATCTAAATTATTCTAATGAGAGCCAGTTTGGGACTTATGCCGGGGCTGTGCGGAAAGGAGGCGTTCTTTCTACTGAGGTTGCTCAGCTATTCTGATTTTGAGCTACCGCTGCCAGGGGCCAGCCCGCCACCACGTGGGAACAGCCTGCTGAAAATGAAGTCAGTCCTACCCTTCACTTTCCCACCGTAGATGTCTGTACATGGTCCTCCTAAACTTGTTTGGGGATATTTTCCACGCTATTGTGATTTAGAAAAAAATGTATATTTGGTCTCTGTCCCTGTTTCTGGCACCAGGCTCTAAAACACTTGGAATTTCCTAAGCGGTGTGGTGAGAACTGAAAGAGTTAGAAATCCTTTGTTATGTTAATAAGGCGATTTTTGGATGGGGACTGGTTGCCAGGGGAACCAAGTGATTAGAGAGTTGGAATTTTCTTTCCCTCCCACCCCCTTCTCCCCAGGGAAAGGGGGGAAGGGGTTGGAGGTTGAATCAATCCTCAATGCCAATAATGTACTCAATCATGCCTGTATAATGAATCCCACATAACACCCCAAAAGGGATTAGAGAGCTGGTTGGTGATTTGGCAGAGCAGAGTGCTCAGAGAAGACATGGAAGCTCTGTGCCCTTCCCCATACCTTGCCCTATATCTCCATCTGACTTTTCCTGAGTTCTAGTTCTTATAACAAACTGATAATCTAGAAAGTAAAAGTTTCTTTGTTGTGAGCCACTGTAGCCTGCAAATCAAATCCAAGGAGGGGGTCATTGGAGTGTCCAGTCTGAGCTGATTGGTCAGAATGGTCAGAAGCGCAGACTGTTATGCCCAGATTTTTAATATCATCCCCCAAAACCAGAAACCGCCAGGGAGACCGAGTCACACATGCAAAAGCAAAGGGCTTTATTACGAGTTTAGGTCCAGCGAGCCTAAACCCGTAACAAAGCCCTTTGTTTTTGCATGCATGACTCGGTCTCCCTGACGGTTTCTGGTTTTTAAGGATGATATTGGAAACTTGGGTATAACACAGACGACAACCTTGGCTCAGGACTGGTGTGTGTTGGGTTATAGAGACCCCCAGCTGGTGTCAGAGAATTGCTGGGTGGTGTGGGACTCCCACACAGTGGGACTGAAGCAGAATTAGATGTCTGTCACCCCATCAAAAGTCTGACCCAATACCCAAATCATGGCAGATTGACAAGTGGGTCATTAGGCAGCCATTAAAAATGATAATTAGAATGGTTACATTAAAAACTAAGACAGGGTGAAATGTGGAGGTAAAACTTGCTGTGTAATCCATGCTCAACACACATATTGGCAAATAATGAATTCAGTTAAAAACAGAACACAAAATGATAGTTTGCCCAGTGGGATTGCCAGTGAGGGAAAGTACTGTGTAGACACACAAGCAAGTACAAAGCCAAAACTGGCAGTCAGGTTTGGACTGGGTACTAGGGCAGTTTTCAGCATTACCTATAATAAGGATCCACCATTTTTCTAATATACTATTATATATTAATGTATAATAATGTATACTATATATGGTATATGTGTAGTAGACTCTAGAGATATAGAGTATACTCTTTATTTCTCTATAGTATATATAGAGATACAGAGATGTGTTGGCCATCAACATCTGGGACGTAGCAAGGACAGGAAGAAGGTCACTGAAACAGGTGAAGGAGACGTCTGGTACCCACGTGGAGCTGACTTCCTGCTCAGATGATGTGGGTCTCTGAACAGGGGAAGGAACTTCCCAGGTTAGAAGTCAGAAAAGATGCCCTAATCGGGAGGCCATGCTCCTTTAGAACCACGGATGACCCTGTTTTCACAGGATTATCTGTACACACTTCAACTTATGATGCCCTCTCTGCTGAAAGTTAAATGCCTCCTCCTTGAGGGAGGCATTGACAAAAGGGACAGTTGTCTCTCCCCAGGAGGCCAGGAGATCCTCCCATTGTGTTCCCATGAGTCCTTGCTTCCCAGAGACTGGGCTGGTGACAGATTGAACAGAGAAGGGGGCAGGTTTAAAGGGATGTTGAAAACACAAGCTCACAACGTCTAGGTTTATCTTGTTTGCCTCCTGTTGGGATTGTTTACCAGCTGGATTGATTCAAGGCCAATACCCTCGTGAGTCTTCTGCATGGACGAGCTACCTTACAGGGCGAGTGGGATGAATGATGGCCTCCAGGAAGATATGGCCACATCCTAACCACCAGAACCTATGGACGTGACCGCACTTGGAAGAGGTCTTCACAAGTGCAATTAAGACTCTCAAGACTAGATCATCCTGGATTTGGTGGGCCCTAAATCCAATGGCGTGTGTCCTCAGAAAAGACACGCAGGGGAGAGGCAGGGAGAAGAGGAGGAGTCCAGGTGAAGATAGAGGAGGAGGCTGGAGTGATATGGCCACAAGCTGAGGAATGCCTGCAGCCACCAGAAGCTGAGAGACAATGGCAGGACCCTCCCCTAGAGACTTGAGAGGAAGTAGGGCCTAAGTGACATCTTCGTTTTTATTTATTTATGTTTATTAAAAAATTTTTTTAATGTTTCTTTTAGTTTTTGTGAGAGAGAGAGAGAGAAAGAGAGAAAGAGGGGAGGGGGCAGAGAGTGAGGAAGACACAGAATCCAAAGCAGGTTCCAGGCTCCAAGCTGTCAGCACAGAGCCTGACTTGGGACTCGAACCCACGAACTGTGATATCATGACCTGAGCCAAAGTCAGATACTCAACCGACTGAGCCACCCAGGCACCCCTAGGTTTATTTATTTTTTAATGTATGTTTATTTTGAGAAAAAGAGAGAGAGAGAACATGAGAGAGAGTGGGGAAGGGGGCAGAGAGAGAGAAGAGACAGAATCCCAAGCAGGCTCTGTGCTGCCCTACCTCATGACCTGGAGATCATGACCCAAGCCAAAATTGAAGAGTCAGATGCTTAATGGACTGAACCACCCCGGCACACGCCTGACAACTCCAGTCCTTCTGGAGATGAGTTAAATGCTTCGGACACGTCACTGACCCTCTCTGGGCCTCAGCTTCTTTACTGATAAGACACTGCTCAAAAACAGAGCATCAGCTATCACTCCAGATGCATCTAACCCTAAGCCCAGATAATAGCAATGAAACCATGTGCAAAAAATAAACGTTTTTATTCTAGTTTATAGTTTTAATATGACTGTGATTTTTATATGCATTATAAGCAAGAATGAATAATGTCAGATAACACCATGCAAAAACGTGTTAGTCCAGATTATGGAAGAGGATTAAAATCAGTGCCTACACCTCTACAGGCATAGAAAAGAAATAAAGTAGGCCAACCAGCTAGCCCGGCACGTCGGGTGCAGTTGGCTGAGAAGAAGGAAGGGCTTTCATGACACCTTGTAAGGGAGCCGTGTGGCAGGCCACCTCTGGGTACCAGAGACCAAGGCGCCCCACTGGGGTGATGCTGGTCTGCTGGGGCGATACCCCCATGCAAGGGTCATCCTGTGGGGGCCTCAAATCCTGGCCGAGAACCTCCCACAACCTGCCAGACACATGTGAGCCCCTCCTGGGCTGGAATCCTGCTGCTTCAGGAAGGGCAGTGTGTAGACCGTGAAATGGGATTTGGGTCCTGGCAGGGCCCAGTCATGTTGGGGACAGTTGTTGGGAACAACACCCCCCCTCCCCACTTTATGCTTCTATTTCTAGTCTTTCCTCTTTCTCTCCTATGTGCTGATGCTCCTTCGTTCTCGAAAAAACAACCAGAGCCACACGCAGTGAGCAGAGGGCCCTTCCTCTACAGTTTTGCAAATCTCTGTGGTGTCTGGCTTAATGGAAGACAGCTGCCTTCTAGCTGCTTCTGCAGCAGGCTGTGGTGCTGCGGCGTGTGGGTGGGAGCACATGAAGAAAATCTGGCCTCACACAGATAAGTGGTTAGAGAGGCATGACCTCCTGGGCCCACTGGAAGGATCTTGGAACCCTCAGGGATCCTGACCACACTTGGAGGATGTATTAGTCACGGTTTTTCCAGGGCGTCTGGGTGGTTCAGCGGGTTAAGCGTCCGACCTCGGCCCAGGTCGTGATCTCAAGGGTGGCTCAGTCAGTTAGGCGTCTGACTTCAGCATTTGTGATCTCGTGGGTGGCTCAGCTGCTTAACTGTCCAACTTTGGCTAAGGTCTTGATGTCAGGGTTCATGAGTTCAAACCCCACATAGGGCTCTCTGCTGTCAGCAAGGAGCTTGCATCAAATCCTCTGTCCTCCTTTCTCTCTGCCCTTTCCCTGTTCATGCTCATTTTTTTCTTAAATCATGCTTTTTCCATGTTTATGATGCTTTGCCTTCCAGGGCCAATGGGTTCCTGGGGATCAGCAAACACCTTGCCTAGGAGCTCGCCTTTGCGTGCAGACCAAGCAAGCTCACCTCCTTTATCTAACACACACCAAGCCAACAGTCCCCCTGCCTTATGTGACCCCAGGGCCGGGTCCTGGACAGCGAGGGACTGCCTGCAGCCCGGAGCCCGCTGAGATGGCCCCAGCTACCCGGCCTGCCCTCCCTTTCCTGCACAGGCACAGTAGGGCCTGTGCCCGAGCATTGCCCTGGCTCAGTCTGCCTCCAGGCCGACCCTGGCGCTCCCTGTGCGGCCCTGCGAGACGTGCTGTGCCCCTGCTCCTAGGGAACTGTGAGTACAAACTTCCCGACTTGTGCCAGTCATTTCCGTGTCTGCATGTCTTCCCACCTACGGGACAGACAGCTGACTCGCCCCTCCCAACCTTCGCCCGGAATCCCTTTTCCTTCCCTCTCTGCCTCGCACCTCCTTACTCAGCCTCTGAGACTCAACTCAGAGGCCACCTCTTCAGGGAAGCCTGCCTTAGTCACCCTCGCCACCCCTCCTGGGCGCAGAGGGCTGCTCACACCAATGTCTTCTCCCTGAGTGGGCAGGTGGAGGCAGGGAGGCCTCTTGATCCGTGCGGCCATCTTGGCTGCAGGGCCTGGCCGTGAATCAGGTGTCGTGGAATAAAGGAATGTGAGCGTGGACGGAAATAGGGGGCGTTCCTGTGCTTTGGCTCAAACTGGTCTGGAAAACACCAAGCCGTCTGGCTCTGTCTGTCCTTTCTGGAGGCTGAAGCCAGGGAGGAGAATCCAAACTTCTCCGGCTTGAGCGCGGAGGCAGGGGGACAGCAGGCCTCAATGGACAGCTTGTGACTGGGTTCTAGGCCCCCTGGGCTCTCTGTGGCAGCAGGACAGCCCTGAGCCCATGTGTATGTGTGTGTGTGTGTGTGTGTGTGTGTGTGTAGAATATCACAGACCCTGCCTGCAGGGCCTCACGGGCAACCAAACGGGTGAAGCTCAGGAAAGCCATGAGCGTGGCCGGGGACAAGAGGGCATGGTGGGGACGTGGCAAAGGAGACTCACCCAAAGAGGTGGCTGCCGCTTAGCACCACGGAGCCATCTGTTCCCACGAGCTAAGTGGGGCCAGCAAGTCTTTTAGGATTGTTAAATGTTGTCTTAAATTCATAGCATCCGTATTGGTAAAACAAAGGACGAGGGGCCTCAGGGCCACAGAGGGAGGGAAGCCTTGCTGGGTGGGGAGAAGGGGGTAGGAGGAGGGGGACTCAGCCAGGGGCTTGCTGCACAACCCTCACCTCCGTCCCTGGAGCTGTGGTTGACAGTCTCCCTGATACCACCGGTCCCCGCGCCCCGGAGGGCACCGAACTTCACACACAGAGAACGGAGCTAGCGCACTTAGGAACAGGCCCTGGGAGCTGGGAGAGACCTTCCTCCAGCGTGGAATCTGAAGCCTGGGGAGGTCGAGGGACTTGCCCTGGGTCACACAGCCAGCCCCAGGCCATGCCGGAGCTCCTGGCTGCCTGCCTGGGCCCATCTGTCAGTTTCTAACGCTGACATGTCACTGAAACATGAAATACTGCTCTGAACCAGCACTGCGGCTTGAAAAGGACGCTCCACCCCTTGTAACCTTACTTAGCTTTCCAGAACTCCACTCCGTCCCTCCCCCATCCACTCACAGCTTCTCTACCTTAAGCAGGGCTTTTTCCAGAGCCTTCAGATATCACTCAGTACTGAACTTCAGAGGGGATTCGGTCGTGAGACTGGGGGGTCCTAGCAGAAAATGAGCTTAAATATCCGCTTGTTCTTTTTTGAGTCTATTCTCGTCCTTCTGCAGCCTCCGAGGGTGGAGCTGGCATCCCGAGCCCCGTTCGGAAGAGTCATTTTACGCACCTGGGGTAGAATGAGCGCACGTCCATTCCCCGCGGCAGCAGGTAGCCAGTGTGACCTGCGATTTTGGGGTGTGGGGAAAACTGACCAATTGCTGGTCACCATGCCTGAAATTCTATCAGCCAAGCTCTGGGCTTGAAACATTTTTTCTTCTTCTAAGGTCACATATTAAGATATGAGTACTCTGGGGAGAGAGAAGCCTTCTCTCTGCCTATTCTGTCCCCTGTCTGACCACCAGCTGGATTCAGGGGCTGTACGTCATCTGTGGGCAGGCAGGTCTAAGCCGAGTCTTAGAGGACAAGGGACAAGTGTGTGTCTCAGTGGACAGGCCCCTTCATTCGGAAGCACAGAGGGGAGGCACCCGGCGCAGCCGGAGGAGTTCAGGAGAGCCTTCCTGAGAAAGGGGCTTGGGTGCTGGGTCCTGAGAACGGAGTAGGCATCAGTTGGATGAAAATCAGGGAAGGTGAGGGGATCCCAGGCAGAGGGCACAGCACATGCAAAGCCCAGAAGACAGAGCACTGTGGGCTGGAGAATCTGCAGGTCTCTCAGAACTGAACGGCAGGAGGTGGTAGAGGAGCTGGAAGGGGTTGTGGGCCATAAGGAGCCTGCTTTTCTCACTCTGGGCAATTGGGAGCCACGGAGGGCTCTAAGCAGGGAAGGGACCAAGTTAGATTTGAAGTACAGAAAAAGTGCTCTACTGCAACATGGCGACTGGGGGGGGGGTTGGGGGTCAAGATGGAAGAGGAGGAGCAGGAAGGGGTCTGTCACCGGAGTTCCAGTGATGGGTGGTGGTGGCCTGGACCCAGACTGTGAGAGGTGGGATCAGAAGGTTAGTGATCCAGGGGGAGACAGAGAACAACATCCCTGACTCTGTCTTAAGCCCTGGTTTTCTGAACCCCATCCCGTAAAGCAGAAGGCACCCCCTCTTCTCTTCTCCCGGAACCCACCCCACGGCCAAGGAGACCCAGTGCCCACCCCCATACCTGGCTGGTCCGGGTGATGCAGCGGCGAATGAGGTCTCTGATGTTGTTGTGCTTGTCGGTCTGGAAATACACGGTGGCGCTGGACTTTTCCTTCAGGTAGGGCTTCTGGGCTGAGGCCCAGCTGTGCAACAGGGTCGGCTCACTGCCCTCGGAGGCCACAGGGAAGTAGGTACCGGACTGCAGGGAGCAGGAGTCGAGTCCCTTGGGACCTGCCTCTGCCCCTCCCGGAGGCTCTGGGGCACAAGGGGGCTTCTTGGCCTGGGCCTGGATGTACTGGGCCTCCACTGAGGACAAGAAGTCTACCTCGCCTTCCTGGCTGAGTGCCTGCCAGTAGGCCTCGGGACCCCCATCCAGGAGGGCATCTGTGGCCAGCCGGGCACTCTCATTGTCGCTAAAGTCAGCCCTGGCCGGCCGGACCCACTGGCTCTTGACATCTTCCAGGCGTTTCTGGATCTTGCCCACATGCCTCGATCGGTTCATGCCGCCCTATCCCTGAGCCGTGGTGGGGAGTCCGGCGCCGGAGCTCTTCCTGATGTCAGGGCAAGTGAGCCACAGCACGGGATGGGGAGCCCTCAGCGCTGCCGGGAAGCACCCGGCATCCACCTGCCAGCCCTCACACTCGCTCTGAGGAAGTGATTTACCGCTGTCCTGAGTAACACTTCACAGGGAACATCATCACAGCCAGGCCTTGGCTTATCTCCGGGCGACACCGCCCTGCCCTCGGGCCCCAGGGCCAGCTCAGTCACGCCCTGGCACACTCAGCCCTGGGAGCCAGCCTCTCCTCTCAGCAGCCGGCCTCCGCTCATTGCACAACGCTCCAGGGCCCCCGGCTGCTGGTGCAGAGCGGGGAGGCCCTCCCAGCACCCCTGTGCCTCGGCCCCTCCTGTGCCCCTCAGTGCAAATGCCATTGGTTCAAGACGAGAAGTCCCCTGCCCCTGAGACTGTGCCAGTGTGGGGAGGGAGGCTGGACACAGGCCATTGTCACCACCAGGCGCTCCTCCCCTCTCGCAGTGACATCCCAGTTCCTGACCTTGGGTCCTCTGAAAAAGCTTTTCTCTGCTCCCTCTCTCCCCTATTGTGTCTGTCAAAGTCATGTTTGAACAGATCGCCCAGAGAAGCTGCGGTCTGGGGGCCAGCACTGACCAACCGTGCAACCCACTTGGAGTACCGCCTGGAGAGGAATCTGCGGCTGAGTCCTGGCTGATGGGACCTGCCGTCTGCGAGCTGTGCAGCAGGCATGTTTTCAGTGTAGGAATAGCTAAGGGAGAAGCTACATTTTCTTTCCAGGTCAGCTCATGGTCAAGTCCATGTTGATGGAATGCCATGTCTGTCTTTGGGTTCTGCCAAAGACAGCCTGAGACAGGATTCAAGTTCACGTATGAGGAAGCTGCCATGGGGCATGTTAGTGAGCAGGTTACTATTGGGAACACCTGTCATTCATGAACTTGAGGGACCATCTGGGGTCAGTCCTGCCGGGCCCCTTGGGAGATGGTATCAATACATCTTAAAGTTTTCCTACCCAAAGCGTTAGAATTTATCTACCAACCTCCATTTGTCATTGGTGGGGGGCGGGGGGCTGCTCCTGGGCGCACAGGAATCCCCTGGCCTGCCCTGGGTGCTCACCAGGCACAGCCCTGACCTGTGGTCAGAGATTCACGGGAGTGGTGAGTGCTAAGGGACCCAAGTAGGAAGGACCCTGACGGTGCCTGCTCAGGGAACTAGAAGACCACACAGCTGGCAGATGGGAAGAGCCGGAAGCCTATCTGTGCCGCATCTGTTCTTTGGAGGAAAACTGCGGGCAACATCTGTAACCCCCCGATGGGTGGCCGAAGAGGCTCAGTCCAGTAGCAGAAGAGTATTTTTTTTAAATGTTTACTTATTTTTGAGAGAGACAGAGAGACAGAGCATGAGTTGGGGAGGGGCAGAGACAGACGGAGACACAGAATCTGAAGCAGGCTCCAGGCTCTGAGCTGTCGGCACAGAGCCCAACGCAGGGCTCGAACTCACAACCTTTGAGATCATGACCTGAGCCGAAGTCAGACACTTAACTAACTGAGCCCCCCAGACACCCAGAAGAATACTATTTTTAAAAGCACAGTACAGGGGGCTGGTGGCTCAGTCAGTTAAGTGTCTGACCTTGGCTCAGAAGGGCATGGTGTCTGACTTTGGCTCAGGTCATGATAGCACCGTTCGTGAGTTTGAACCCCACATCAGGCTCGCTGCTGTCAGCACAGAGCCCGCTTCAGATCCTCTGTCCCCTTCTCTTTCTGCTCCTCTCCCACTTGCACTCTCTCAGAAATAAAACATTAAAAAAAATAATAATAATAAAAGCACAGTCCAAAGAAGAGAATAAGAACTTTCCTCTCTTCTTTTGAAGGTCATTGAAGAAAATCCAGTTCATGCCCTCAGGCAACCCTCCCTTTATTAGACCTGACCTCTTCCCCCTCAACCCCTGGAGCCTTGAGGACAACAACCCTAGCCAACTCTCCCCCAGTTGCCATTGGCTCCATGCCCTCCTGCCTCTCTGTGTGGCCAGCTCTTGCTTGCGCAGATGGACTTCGCCTCCTTCCCACAGTGTCCTCGGAGCTTGCCTCCTCTCTGGCCCTCCTCAGTCCCTTCTCCTGTTGCCTATGTCCAGTGCGCAGTCAGGTGAGACCAGCCTGGGAAGGGAAGTCATAATCCCTGGGATTTGTTCTGGTTCCTGCCGGGGCTCAAAAGTTGTCCACAGCTCTCCATTGCCCATATGTTTTTGAGCTTCACATTTGAGATCCTGCGTGTTTGAGACCTGTGTGGACATTCCATCCTTACTTGGCCAGAATTGAGTGCTCACAGCATGCTGGCCATCTGTGCCAAGGGAGACACAGATTAGTGGGCTTCATTACACAAATAAGGAAACTAAGGCTCAGAGAGGTTGAGTAACTTGTCCAAGATCACACAGCGAGTGAGTGCCACAGCCTGGGCACTGTCACCCTGAAGCCCATGTATTTTCCATTCTGCTGAGCTTCACCCTTTCCCTTCCCCTTTCTATCCTCAGAACAATCCACATCCTCTTATGAGTTCCAGAATGTACGCAGGGGAGAACGGAAGAAGTGGGTGGATGTGATGGGGTTCTCTTCTCACGCGAGCCCAGTTCTCTGTTAATCAATGACTGAGGGACCCCCAAAACAATGGCAGGTCTCCAGGGCCTGTAAGGACTATTTTTTTTTAATGTTTATTTATTTTTGAGAGAGAGGGAATCCAAAGCCCAAAGTGGGCCTTGAACTCATGAACCATGAGATCATGACCTGAGCTGAAGTGGGATGCCTAACTGACTGAGCCACCCTGGTGCCCTGGGGGACTATTTTTACCTGTGCACTTGCAGAGCAGCTAACATTTAAAAAAAAAAATATGAGTGGAACTTTGTCTTCTAGAGCTGCTGGAGGAACAGCCCTGCTTCTCCTTCCCTCAGCTGCTTGTCCTCACACAGACCCCAGAGACTATACTTAAGTCCTTCAGAATAGACACAGATATGTTCTGTGTGTGCCGACCCCACCATCTCCCGCATTTCTGTGCCCCTGGCTGGCCTCACTAGTTGATCACAGATCTCTTTCCCCAGGAACTGGGAAGCATCCCTCCCTGCTCCTGAAGGGCTCCCAGAGAAGTCCTCACCTGGAGGGATTTTAGCTGTACTGCCAGCCCTTCATTTGCCGATGAGAAAACAGAAGCCCGGAAAGTGGAGGTCACACGGCTGGCCTGTGACCGTCATCAGTGCTGTCCTCACCTCTTCCCCCCCTCACCCCCAGCCCTGTGGAACATCACCATGCTTGCCGGGTCCCCTGGCTGAAATAACAAGTTCCCCCACCTGGTACTGCACTTCAGGACCAGGAAGTCTGGCCAGCTGATGAAGATATGTCGAGAAATCTTACCCAAGAGCCCTGAGTCCCAGGCGCTGTGGGCTACGCACGACTTCCCCCCTTCCTTCCTGCGACCTGAAGAGCAGTCTCTCCTGCTCCGAAGACACCCACCAGGAGGGACGAATAAGGAGCAGGCTCCTAACTGGAGCAACGGATGAAATGAATGGTGGTGGGGCCTCCAGAGGCTTCCATTTCTCCAGGGCACTGGTTCTCAATAGGGGGCAGTTTGGGTTCTTCAGATGCCCATCTGGCAATGTCTGGAGACATTTTCGGCTGTCACAGCTGAGGGGGTGACGCTGCCAGCCTCAGACGGGTGTGAGCCAGGGCCGCTGCTGCATCCTACAATGCACAGGACGGCCCCCACGACAAAGACCTAACAGGCCCCAAATATCAGCAGTGCTGCGGCTGAGGACCTGGTCTGGGGCCCAGGCCGGTGTGAGCAAGGAGAGCGTGCTGAGTGGATGACTGCCCCTCGCCCCTGTGGGAGGTCCGGTGGCCTGCCTCTGTCCAGCCTGTCCCCTCCGCTGCCAAGTCCTGCAATCACTCGGAGCTTTCTCAGCGTTTGCGATCTGTGTCGAGTCCCACCTGGGGCAGGGAGCTTCCCTGAGACAGCTCCCCAGCGGCTGCATTCGTTCCTCTGAGCCCACCAGGTGCTTGGAGAACTCGCCTCCATCAGTCTGGCGCTGGAGGTGTGCCTCACCTTCCCCACTGCAGCGGAAGAGACGTCCATGCTTCCGGAACAGGCACTATGGGGCTCCATGATAATGTGACCTTGGGTAGGTAACTCAGAGGAGGTCACTGAACTTCTCTTTTCTGTCCATATACTCACAGCTAACAGTCATGGCAATGGCCCGTGTACCATTCTAAGTACTTTATGCGTATTAACTCACTGAATCCACATAGTAAACCAAAAAGACGTGCTGTTACCATTTCTGTTTCATGGATGAAGGAAACTCAAGCACAGAGGTTACCTACCTGCCTCGTCCAAGGTCACCTGGCTGGGAAGTGGCAGTGCTAGGAGCCACATGTGGGTGGGGTGGTCTGGTCCTGAGTCTACCTGGTGGCCACAGCGCCTGCTACCTCCTTCATGGGGTGAGCCTCAAAGGGCGTGGGATTTAAAGGGGAGCCCTGTGTAGTCTGTGGTCAAAACGTGTTCCATTTTTGCTCCACTCTTCAGCCTCAGACAGACCAGCATCTTTTTTGGAGCTTTCCCCATAGTCGATATGATACTATACATGCAATTTTATATCTTGCCTTCTTTGATAGCTTAACAATATTCAGAAGTATATTTTTCATGTCATTAAAAATGCCCATGCTCCCCCCTCCTTGCTGCCCTACCCAATTTCTTGCTGAACTTAGTCCTAAAGCCATCGGGTGGGTTCGAGCAAGGAAGGGGACGGTGGTGGGGAGGCCACGGAGCAGGTGTCACAGCCTGAGCCGGGGAGGAGGTACAGGTGAGGAGGCGTCCACACACGGAGAGGGATGGGGTGTCCGAGGCAGCTTCTAGATTGGTTACCTAGAAGGACACTGATCAAATACGTAAATATTTTAAAATGATGGAAACCAATTTTTTCACCATCAGAGCAGGGAGTTTAAGTACAGAAAGAGGGGAAACCAGAATGAACTTTCGTGTTGAACATGAATTGGTATTGCTCAGTCACACTACAGTTTCCAATATAGATAAATTTAGAAATTTTTGAGTTAAATAAATTCTAATATATAATACATAAATGATAAGTAAATATATCCACATAGAAAATGAATTGGGGCACCTGGCTGGCTCAGTTGCTGGAGTGTGCAACTCTTGATCTTGGGGCTGTGGGTTCGAGCCCCACACTCGGTGTAGATTACCTAAAAATAAAATTTGGGGCTTGGGGAGGCTCAGCAGGCTAACCGTCTGACTCTTGATTCCGGCTCAGGTCATGATTTCACAGTTCATGAGACTGAACCCTGTGTCTGGCTGTGTGCTGACAGCTCAGAGTCTGCTTGGGATTCTCTCTCTCCCTCTCTCTCTGCCCCCTCCTGCTCTTTCTCTCTCTCTCAAAAATTAATGTTACGAAAAAAAAAGAATAACATGGACATGTGAAAAATACAAAGAAACCAGCGTAAAGGAGTTCCCACTGGTTAAACCTGGCACAATTTAAATATCAAAATAATGGTAATAAAGGATTGTCATACATGTAATAAAGTAGGAAACCATGAGTCCATACTGACAAAAATATAGATACTGAAAGTTTGAGGAAGAACAAGTATTTTTTTTCCTTAAGTTTTACTTAAAATTTTTAAATTTTATTTTTTTAAGTAATCTCTACACTCAACGTGGGGCCCAAACTCACAACCCTGAGATCAAGAGTCACACGCTGCTCCGAGTCAGCAAGGCGCCCCCAGAACAGGTACTTAAACAGTTTCAAATAAATTCTTCATGAAATACTTCATAATTACAAAGAGGGATTAAGAAACTTGGTGGCTGAGGATCCTGTGAGCCACATGCTAATCATGTGATCAAAGTGACCCTCGTCAATAATGGGACAAATCAAAACCTTGAGCCAGCTGATAGGACGCAGTGAGAAGGACCCAGTATCACTTTCATGACATTCTTGCCAAACGTGCATAAACTGAATTTTCACTTTTTTTTTTTTTTAATGTTTTTAGGTGAGGGGCGCCTGGGTGGCTCAGTCGGTTAAGTGTGTGACTCGATTTCGGGTCAGGTCGTGATCTCACTGTTTATGATATCCAGCTGGACAGTGCTGAGCCTGCTTGGGATTCTCGCTCTCTCTCTCTCTCTCTCTCTGCTCCTCCCCTGCTTGTGGTCTCTCTCTCAAAATAAATAAACATTAAAAAAAATGTTTTTAGGTGATCCCGTAAGGAGGAAACAGACAAATCCAGACTATGAAGCATTCTAGGAGACAGGCAGGTGGGAGATGGCGGAGAGGACGGGGACCTGGGGAGTGAGGGGCGCAGAGAGGGTCCCGCCACAAGTGCAGGGAATTGCCCAAAGGCCCAACAGCAAAGGTCCGAAGCCCTGGCTCCAGTCTGCAACCAACTTCTGCAGTTACGGGTCTAGGTGAGACTCTCCTCCCTTGGGCTGTGAGCAGTTGCGGTCTGGGCGGGGGATGGGGTCTAGCAGGGCATGACTTAGCTTCTTGGCACCCCCAGTGCCTACGCCCCTTGGGGGCTGGCACGTAGTAGGCATTTAATAAGGCCTGTTAGGTGAATGACTGGCTAGGCTCCCGGGGCAGAGGCCGGATCACTGAGAAGGTCCACCGAGAGGATTCCAGAGCAGGTCTCCAGCGACCAGAGGCTGGGAGCCTGGGGCCTGGGGCCCGGAACCTGAGGAACAGGAAGCCTTCTGCCCTTGAAGAGCAGCTGCCACCTTTCCCCTAACGCCTCTCCATCAAGGCCTGCAGCGGCAAGAAAACTGCTCAGGCTCATTACCCAGTGACCCAGAAAGTGCAATTAAGTTGGAAATTAGTTGGCATAATTAATTAGACGGGTAAATAGCTCCCTGTCAACACCAATCACTCCATTCTGCGTCGAATCAGCCCCTCAAAGGCTGGGAGCTCCGGCAGCTGGGCCTTCTGCTGGCAGGGAGAGGCTGGGGCGGGGGCGGAAATGGGCGGGGTGTCCGACCAGGCACCCCGAACCCCAGCCACCTGCCCTTCTACCCTTTTTGTGGGGGCAGCCTCTCCGGGGCTGTCCTCAGGGATTCCAACCTGGGCACCCAGCTTAACCCCCAGGGCCCCTCGGCTGCCCGGTCCCTTTGCCTCCTCTAAAGGAGTTTGTGTTCCCAGTTTGTGGTTCGAGATTTCCAATGTGCATAAAAACCATAAACATGCATAAAACCTGGGAGCTCCCAGTTTCAGGACTAATAAATTTGCAGATGCTTTTTTTTTTTTAATTAAGGTACAACTTAGAGGAAGTAAAATTTACCCTTGTTAGTGTTCACCTCTATGAGTTTTGAGAAATGCACACAGTCATATAACCACAGCACAGCCCAGATCTAGAACATTTCTATCCCCCATGCTCTCCGGTTGTCCACTGCTCCCCACACCCAACCCCTGGCAACTCCTGATCCGTGATCTCTCCCCAAAGCTTTGCCTATTCCAGAATGTCCTATAAATGGACTCATACAGTGTGAGCCTTTTGAGTCTGGCTTGTTTTCATTTAGCATAGTGCACTTGGGGTTGATCCATACTGCGGTGTGTGTGTCCGTGGTTAGCTACTTTTTATTGCTGAGCAGGGTCTTAGATGTACCAGTTCATCTGTTTCCCAGGTGAAGGACATGGTGTTGTTTATGGTTAGGAGTGTTTATGAACAACGCTTCTATAAATATTCATCTGTAAGCTTTTTAAAAAATGTTTATTTTTGAGAGATAGAGTGCGGGAGATTGGGAGGGGCAAAGAGAGAGAGGGAGACACAGAATCAGAAGCAGGCTCTAGGCTGGGAGCTGTCAGCACAGACCCTGACGCAGGGCTCAAACCCATGAACCATGAAGTCATGACCTGAGCTGAAGCTGGACGCCTAACCGAGTGAGCCACGCAGGCGCCCCCATCTATAAGCTTTTGAATGAACATAAGTTTTTACTCACTTGGATAAATACCTAGAGGTGAGGTTGCTGGGTCTTATAGTAGGTGTGTAGATAACTTTATAAGAAATTTCTGAACTCTTTCCTAAAGTCCCGTACAATTTTGCCTCCCGCCAGAAATGTATGAGACTTCCAGGAGCTTCGTGTCTGTGCCAGAGTATAGACTTCAGAATACTGATATCCAGCCACATAACTTTTTGGGGTCCTGTACAAAACGAAAACATGGGGCCCCGGGGAACAAAACAAAAGGAGAAAAAAGTACCATTAATGGTATTAAAGTAGAAAGCTTTTTCCTTGCTACCATAGAGTCTTTCTCTCGACTTCTCCTGGTGTTTTTTTTTTTTAACTTGCTATTTCATGTTTGAAGTAAAGAAATATTAAAATTCAAAATTATTAGCATGAATGTAACCATTCTTCTTCATATGGTGCAATGCCATTCTAACACTGCCACAAACCCCTTCTGCTTAGCCAGCCAGAGTGGATTCTGTCGTCAGCATGAAGAACTCTCTCCAGGGGCCTCGGCTTCCCTCTGCCCAACCCCCTTCGGAGCACTGACCATGACATGGAATCGCCTTGCGCATGTTTCCTTTACCACATCATGTGTCTTCACGAGGGAGGAACCGGTTCTGTCTCACTCACCACCTGGATCCCAGTGGCTGTATCAGGACAGCGCTTGGTCAGTGTCTGTCCCTTGAGATATTTGGTCACCTTCCAGCAGCACTTAACCCAGCACCAGCCACTTCTGTGGATCAAGTCAGGGGGCACTTCCTGCAGGATGCCCTCCCCGCCAACATTTGCCGACCTTCTCTTGTGCAGAGAAAAGCAATGTCCTAGGAGACACCAGCTTGCACCCCTCTCTGGCTTGAGTGACGTAAGGTTGTACAGATGAACGAGCCCACTGCGGCCAATCCCCTGCTTCCCTTCAGGGAGCAAAGACCTGCTCTCTGATGAGCGTGTGTGTGTCCGTATGTGTTAAGTGGGGACAGATTTTCTGAATAGAAAGACCCACAGATTCAGAATAGCAAATTCGTTCATCCGTTCATTCATTCATTCCACAGTGATTGAGTGTGTGCTATGTCTGTAAGCAGGAAGTGCAGGAGGAGGCCGGGCCCTCCCAGTCCAATCCACTTAGTAATCCGCTTTCTCCCTCTGGCTATCGGACTGTCACCTAAATTAGTTGAAGCCTCTAAGCCTTAAATTAAAAGCCAGGTGATGCAACTTGTCCACAATGTGGTTGTGAATCTCGGGCACAGACTCTGTGTTTGAAATGCAGCTGTTGGAGTAGGTTTTAGTGATATGATTTGAAAACATTAATATTTAAGCAGCCCAGCCCCAGAACTGCAGGTCGGAGCCTTGACACGCATTAGCCCCGTGAAGAGGGGGGGCTCGTGCCTGGGCACCTGGGCACCCTGCCGGGACACGCACTGTGACCTCTGTCATTGCCATTGGGTCTGTTGGAACCGTAGGCAAAACCATTGTCTTGTTCCAGGTCTGAACCTGGAAGGGGCAGGCCCGCCTCCGCGGGGCCCCAGGGCCACTGGGACCACACCCGTCACCACCTGTTGCACCTGAGGAGTGGGAAGGCCCTGAGAAGGAGTGCTGTAACCCTTTTCTCTCCTCTGGCTAAGGGACCTTGCCGTCCTCTCCGCGCCGTGTGTGAAGAGTGGGCAGTGGATCTTGGCGTCCATTCCTGGCCAGGTCGTGGAAAGGCTGCGTGATTATTAAATCAGATCCCGCACCTGTTTGCAACTAACAAATAGGTCTTTGGTCAGACTAAAAGGTGGGGCTATGGACGTGACCGACAGCAGTCCCCGCCCCCCAGGAAAGACAGGCAGCTACAGCAGAATGTGAGATGCTTCCTCTCCAAAGCCAACCGAAGCCAACCGGGGAAGGCCCACCGTGGCTTCTACAGAGCCTAGCGCAGCCCCCTTCCAACGGGAAAGACAGCAAACGAGAAGTCACAACATCAAACTAGGATGAGCGTTAAGGACAAGGGAGCCAAGAGAATGCAGAACAGAGAGGCCTGACCCGGCCCCAGGCAGGCGGCCTCTCTCAGGCCCTGATGAGGAGGCGGTGACCAGGAGGGCGCCAGGAATCAGCTGGGGGAGGTGGGAGGGAACGGGCACCCCCTTCTCATTGTGTAGAGGTGGTGCAGAGGGTGGCAAGGGCCAGGGAAGAGATGAACCCCGAAGCTCAGACCTCTGGGGCGCAGGAGGACTTCCCACGGAGGACGTCTGAGGAAAATCCTCCCCTGGCTCCACAGTCCGCCTCTCGGAGTCTCTCCTGGACCTGCCCAGCTCGCTCCTGGCCTGTCGCAGCCAGAATAATGAGATGGGACACGTGGGCCTGCAGCCAGTTACCAAGGCCTGGCTGGGAAGGGGCCAGGCTGGGGAGCCCTGCTGTTACCCAAAGTGCCGCAGGCCAACTTACACCGTAAAGGGGGCCTTTCTCCCCAAGCTCTTTCCCTCCCTGATAGCCTTTCCCCTCACCCAGCCTTCTATATTTTTATTTTTGTTAATATATGTACATGAAATGTACTATATATAATTAAATATATGTTATATAATTACAAAATAGGATTATATGTGTATATAATGTGGATTATATGTATATATAAAGCAGAGAGAGCTGGAAAGCAGGTGGGATTTGCGGTGAGCTTGGGCCCCAGAACCCGCTCACCCTACCTTCTGCCCAACTAGATCAGCGACCGCAGAGAGCTGCTTAAGAGGCCATGGGCTGTGGTCAGGTCCGATGCGGCCCACAGCGTGGTCATGACCCTGCCAAGCAGATGGAGTCAGTGGCCCCGGGGTGGGATGAAAGTGCAGGGCGAGGTCAAGGTGAAAAGAGAAGTCCCAACCCTTAACAGCCCAGCCAGACCCTGGAGCTTCTGGTCGTCGCCACCAGGTACCTGGAAAATTCTGTATGTGCTCCCCTGGGAGGGAAACAGCAAATCCACCAGAAGCCAGGACAGAACAAACGTTGTGGCTGTGCACATCCTCAGACGTCCACCGTCAAACACGGATGAGAATGTTTGCGACAGCCTTTGTTCCTGACTGGGAAGAACCAGATGTTCCAGAACTGGAAGACCCAGAGCAGCTGGGCTGTCACCACAGAGGACCACGGACTGGGTGGCTGACACCACGGAAACGCATCCTCTCACAGTTCTGGGGCCGAGACCCAGGTGCTGGCAGAGCACGTCTCGGAGGCCTGTCTCCTCGGTTCGCAGTGGCCAGTGTCTCCCTGTGACCTCATACAGCCTCCCCTGTGGGTGCCCCACCTGCTCGCCTCTTCTCTGCTGTGCTTTCAAAGAACAGGAAGATCTATACGTATTGGCAGAAAGAGTTCCAAGCTCACTGTTAGTGGACAGAGTAAGTCACCGGATGATAGGATATCCTCTGGAGAGGGAATAGATCAGCGGCCAGGATGGGACAAGGGGGATGTTACTTACTTCTGTCTCTCTGTCTGTCTGTGACAGAATGGATGATTGTTCTCCTCTCTTCACTCCCTCCCTGGCCCTGGTTTTGCGCCTCTCCGGCTGTGGGCTGAGTGTATTTCCCTATCCCATGGACACTGAACTTGGCCAGGTGACTTGGTTTGCCCAGTGAAATCTTAATGGATGCACCCAGAACAGAGGCCTTAAATGTGCTTGCTTGGCATAGCTCGGCCTCTTGGGCTGCCAAGAATACACCCCCAAGGAAAGGCTGATCTCAGGAGACAGTGGAGACAACTATGAGCAGCTGAATTCACCCTCAGCCTGGAGCGGGCCCAGCGAGCCACATACCTGCGAGCGAGGAAGATACACCCTCACCTGGAAAACATTACGCTGAGTGAAGTAAGCCGGACACGGACGAATCCTGGATGGTTCCACGTACAGGGAGTACCCTGAACAGGCCAATCCGTACACAGTAGACGCGAGGCTCCCAGGAACAAGGGGGAGAGGGAGTCCGTGCTTAATGGGCGCAGCTTCTGCTGGGGTGACGCACAGGGTTTGGAAGTGGAAAGTCAGCACAGCTGCCTGACATTGTAAATGTACTTGGTGCCACTGACCTGCACACTTAAAACGGTCAAAATGTACGTTTTGTCTGTCTGTCTGTACTGACAGCACAGAGCCTGGAACTTGCTTCAGATTCTGTGTCTCCCTCCCTCTCCCTCCCTCCCTCCGTCTCTCTCTGTCTGCCCCTCATCTGCTTGTGCACACTCTCTCAAAAAAAAAAATGTAAAAGAGCAAAATCATTGAATTTAACACAATAGGTGGTAAAGTGGACAGTGTGTGAATTACATTTCAATAAAGCTAGTTTTAAAAAAGGAAAATACATGCTTATTGTTTAAGCCATTGAGTTCCGAAGAATGTGTTAAGTGGCACTAATCAGGCAGTGTTTGACAGAGCAGGTGTGAAGGGTGTAGTCTATAATGAGCTCACATTCTCTGTGTAATCCGAAATCTGCAAAATGGGCCCCTCTTTCCTGTTTTCCTGCCTGCGAACGGATGGTACCAGGACTTTTCTGGATACTGTTCATCCTAATTTGGGGTGACTCTTGGCTTCTCTATCCTTGGCAGTTAACCAGACCCAGGTTCTGGCTGTTCCTAGAGCACGTGTCTCCACTGGCCCCCTAATCTTAGTCTCCACAGCCATCTCCTGGGTCAGGCTTTCATGGCCTGGGGCCTGGATTGTCTCGTGGGTTTCCCAGGCGGCCTCTCTGCCTGGGTCTATCCAGGCCCTGGGAGAGCAAAACTTGAACATGTTTCCATTAAGTTACCCTGTTCAGCTGGCCCTGAGACTTTCTCTCAACACACACACACAGCCAGCCACATAAACTTTCCACTCTGTAAAATGGGTTTACAACAGTCTCTGTTGCCTGTCAGTACACCCAAGGGTACATGAAGAGGTCCTACAATTGATCAGCTGGATGGTGGGGGGCGGGGCAGGGTTAGGCCACTGCACCTTCTCCTTCTCTTGTTTCCCATCTGTTCTTATTCCACTTTTAGGATTGTATTAGATGGGTGTTGAAGCCTCCAGCACGTCGAATGTTCAATTAGACATTACTTAGAAGTTGAGAAAGCTACGGGTACCTGGGTGGCTCAGTCAGTTAAGCATCCAACTTCAGCTCAGGACATGATCTCATGGTTCATGGGTTCCAGCCTTTTGTCAGGCTCTGTGCTGAC
>PJEM01010881.1:38683-58723 GCA_004023845.1 Helogale parvula | reverse complement strand
CCAAAACATGGAAAGAGCCTAAATGTCCATCACCTGATGAGTGGATCAAGATGTGATATATATATATATATATATATATATATATATATATATATATATATATATACACACACACACACACAATGGAGTATTACATGGAAATGAGAAAGAATGAAATCTGGCCATTTGTAGGAAAGTGGATGGACCTCGAGGGTGTCATGCTAAGTGAAGTAAGTCAGGCAGAGAAGGACAGATACCATATGTTTGCACTCATAGGTCTAACAGGAGAAAAGGAGAAACCTAATGGGGGATCAGGGGGAGGGAGGTAGGGAAAGAGAGTTGGGGAGAGAGAGGGATGCAAAACTTGAGAGACTATTGAATACTGAAAACGAACTGAACTGAGCATTGAAGGGGAAGGGGGGGGGGAAAGGTGGTGGTGAGGGAGGAGGGCACTTGTGGGGAAGAGCACTGGGTGTTGTATGGAAACCAATTTGACAATAAACTATTAAAAAAAAAAGAAAGGATCTTCAGATGAGGTTAATCGTCGATTATTTGGGTGGCCCTATATTCAGTCCAGTGTTCTCCTAAGACAGGCAGAGCGGGATTCATACACACACAAGAGGAGGGGATGTGACTATAGAGGCAGAGTGGAGCGATGTGGCCGCAAGAGAAGGGATGGCAGCAGCCACTGGAAGCCAAGGCGCAAAATGAATTCTCCCCTGGAGCCTCTGGAGGGAGCACAGCCCTGCCAGCGCCTTGACTCCTGCCCAGTGAAACCGATGTCAAACTCCTGGCTGTGAGAGAATCAATTTCTGTTGTTTTAAGCAACCAAATTTGTGGCAATTTGTTAGGCAGTCATGGGAAACTGATATACAGTAAAACTCTGGATTGGGAGTAACTTGTGAGTGTTCTGCAAGATGAACAAACATTTCTAATAAATGTTAACTTGGTAAATGAGCGATGTCTTGCAATACAAGTAGTACGTGATGCTTAATGTCACATGATCACAACTAAGCCAATGGTTCCTCTCTCTCTCTCTCTCTCTCTCTCTCTCTCTCTCTCTGAGATTATGGGTGATCGTCTCCCATGCTCGGATGCTCAGTCTTAGGCCACTGTGTTTGGCAGAAATCAGTGATTTTTTTTCAGAGTATTTGCGGGGGACCAACCCACACACCACAGTCGAAAGGTCCTGAGTAGGGGGTTGGTGTCGGCCCAATATCTCTAGGAAAGAAGACAAGACGAGATGAGACGAGACAAGACGAGACAAGACAAGACAAGACGACGTGACAAGACGAGACAGACGAGACGGACAACGCGGATGGTGGTAAAGCCACACTTTATTAAGATAGCCAGGGTCTTATATACCGTCGGTGATTATATCGTTTCTTTAATGGTTACATAGTTCAAGGTCCTTGAAGTAAAGACATGCTCTGGAAAAGGTCATTCTTATCAGGACAGTAGTAAGTAACAGGATTAAGTCATTACAAAAGAGGAATTCCCTAATAATAGTCTGGTTTTAAGCATAAGATAAGCCTGAAGAATTCTATGAGGAGATACACATTCCTTAAGGCCCTTCATCAGTTATTCAAGGGTAAGATGCTTATCCATTAACAAGCAAATCTTTGGCAGAGGATTTTGTTCACTCCCAACAGCAGACAAACAAAGAGCCAGAAGATAAAGTAAGGGAAGGTCACTGACTGACCCAAGTTGATTCAAAGCCTAAAAGTATATGCCTCTTTGCAAAGCAATGAGAAAATCATAAGATGAACAGAAGCCATATATGTGGCCCAGGAGGCCAAATATTGTTTGAGGGTATTTTTTGCCTACTGGGCCCCAATATTTCCCCCTTTTTTACTTAAAAGAATTAAGATCGACAATAATATAGTCATGGACATGCGAATTGTAACCATCATAGAAAGAAAACGGAAATTTCCGATGAGATTTGCAAAATCAATTAATTACAGGGCGAGCCTAGGGTCTTGTTCGGCGACTATTGGGTTAACTTTAACATTAGGTAACAGGGCTAGACTATCCTGTACAATTCCTGAGTTATTGGCATAGAAGTAACATCGTTCCCCTAAAGCCTGGGATAGCCCTACTTGGTGTAAGGGGAATTTCTTACCCTGTAAAGGACATAGGGAAGGAGAGTTTACCCAATTTCTGCCAGTCTCCATGGTTAATTTGGTAAGGGTCTCTTTTAGGGTTTCTAATATCTGGTGCTGTCTGGTTTACAAAAGTAGAATGACAGCCAATTTGTTCAGGATCCTTGGGCGTATAAGTACAACACGCCTCCATGGTTCTTTCTACATTACTAACCTTAGCCAAATTGGTGGGCCATCTAGTGGCCACTCGAGGACCCCCCCCCCCCCATTAGAGTCCGGTGGTAGAGGCGTATTATCTATAAGAGGAAGTTAGCGCAATCAGGAACTTTTGCTGTTTCCCCAGCTTTCTGGGGTGACATTTGTCAGTCCAATGGCAAAGAGACAGGACAGTTTATTTTACTGGACCGATGATTCCTCAGGCTTCTGCCATGCTAGACCAGCCAGCTTCCAGGGTGTGGCTGGAGCAGGGCTGGAGATTCTCCAGAGTCAAGAGTCTTTTTGAGGATCAGTTCAGACTGATTGACTGGATCTGGATCACCTCACCAGGTTGAGGGTTCTTCTGAGTTGGTCCACTTAACTCCAGAGAGATATCTGAAACTTTAATAAGGGCTGAACTTTGTTTAGTTTGCATATCTGTGAAGTCCACCTCTAAGTTTTTGAAAGCGGTACCCCCATCCTTTAAATATCCCCGATCACAGAAGACTATGTATACATGAAATACTGTAAAAAAAATTTTTTTTGAAGTTTACCTCAAGTTGTCTAATTTAGGCAAACAGCAAGCATTCAAAGACAATCAGAACTAGAATTTAACATCTATAATGGTGTGTTGTTGAAACATAGTTTTCTCTCTAGAAAACCTCCATAGCCAAATCGAGACTAATGCATTGGTGGAACGAGTCCATTCTTAACAACCCTGGCCAAATTATTTACGTAAGTTCAGCAAGAATAAAGATTGTTCATGAGGATTTTTTAAAGTTTGCTTTGCTGGGTCCCTTTTATAAGAATCCTCCAGGCTGAACTTTTAGTAGCCACACTGGGCCAGAAGCCAAGCCAAGCCAGCACTTTCCATCAGAAAGGCCTGCAATACCTGTTAAATTGGGCAAACTCCTCTTCCCGAGGTTCCCAACATATGTTGAGGTTCCTGCACCTACCAGGAAGTGACCTTCTTCACTCACCTGGGGAGGCTGCTGGGAACTCTGTGAGCAAGGTATCCAGCCAACATTTCCACGAGGCTTTATGGCTCCATGTTTCATAAAGTCAACCTTAGTTCCTTAAAGCTGTCAGGTCATATCTGAGCCTATGCATGACTCTCAAATAGGACATTCCAGTCAAAGCCTTGGTCAAACAACCAGTATTTCCAATGGTGTCTTACTATAAAACGAACAGATTCTTATTGAACTTATGCAAACAATTGTAATGGCCATGAAAGAAAGAATACTCACTGAGTTTTTGAATTTCAGATGATTTAAGTAGAGAGAAAAGTTGAATGCTCTAGACTAGCAAACACTTTGACATTTTGAATATCACAGATATCTTAAGAGAAAGTTTCCTAATCTGGATAAGCAAACATTAAAGGACCAACAATGTTTCCAACAACAAGAGTCACAAAACCATAATTTTCATCAGTTCACTTAATCCTATGTTCCTAATTCTTGTTCAGCTTGAATGCAGCTTCTGGCTCTGGAAATCTCTACCCATTTTAGCATTAATCTAAAAGATGTCAAATACTGCATTTGTCTCAAAAGTCCCTTTTACAACTTCCCTCGAAGAAGAAACACGTTCTACGACAAAATCTAGAAATTTAGTGACACTTACATTTTGATTACTAAAGGTGTTAAGTAATGACCTTATACCAAAACATTGAAACTTTAGGGGCTGCAAATATATATGAGCAGTTGAAGCATTTACCCATGCAATAACCTAAGGTTTGCCACTGTACAACCGTGCTTTTTCTAGGCCACAATTTCCTGAGTAGTAAGAGCTAAAGTCACATTTTTTGATAAATTATTGACAGAAGAAGCAGTGTGTACTTTCTTAACCAGTGTAACAGTAGAAACAGTAACAGCAGTAATAATAGAGATCAGTGCAGTTATTCCTAATATTAAGGTAGCAATAAATCTCTCTGGGCAAGACAATTTTTCATTTAAGAGTCACAGAGCTTTGATATTCGATTGAGAGCGAAGTGGTGTTATGTGAGGGAGTTGCCTGCGGCTGATACTCAAATCAGTTATCCCCATTTCTCTGCTCAAGTTCTTGGTGTTTTTTGACTTAGTCTGGGGACGGGTCTGACGAGGAGGTATATCGGACTAGATGAACTGGTACCCAAATAGGTGAATCACTTTCCTGTGGGAAGACACAAGCAAAACCTCGACCCGCAGTTAGTAAAACATCAGGGCCTTTCCAAGTTTCAGAAAGTATATTTTTCCATTTTACCAGGGGCTTTGTGGTCAGTTTGTTTTGCCAATGCTTAAGCATTGGGGTTTCCCCGGAATTATCTGGAGTTAGGTGATTTAATACAAACATACAATGAGGTAGGATCTGATGAGGTGAGGCATACTTAAAATCTGATTTTTGAAGTCTCAATATTTGATTTTTTAAAATTTGATTAGTCCTTTCAATAATAACTTGGCCTTGGGGATTGTAAGGAATCCCACTAAAAGTAAACCTGAAATTCCTGTCTTGTAGACAGGCACTGTTGCAGTTTCAATTGCTGGAAAGAGCCCAATCACATACTTAGAGTCTGAAAACAGATTAAACCTCTCTGGAGTTTCTTGAAATAATCTAATGACAGCAACAAGTTCAGCTCTCTGTGCTGAAGTTTCCCTAGTATGAGAAGAAATAATTTTAGGTTTAGATAAGTTTTTATAAATGATTACAGAAGCCATGCCGTTAGAGGACCCATCAGTAAATGCTAAAAGGGCATCCTCTAAAGGCTTAGTTTTTGTTTTTGTGGAGAAAATAAAAACTTAATTTGCCAAATTGTAAAATAGGATCCTTGGGTGTATTAAAGCCAAGATCGCCCGTATACCCAATCATGGCAACCTGAAAATCAGTAAATCCCTGCATTAATTCCTCAATCTGAAATTTAGAATACGAAAGGACAATTTCTGCTGGCTCCTGAACAATTATCTGCTTCCTTTTTTTTTTTTTAATAATTATTTGTGCTACTAAGGATGGGTAATCAGCCAAAATCTTCTTAGGAGTAGCTGATAAATAGAGCCATTCTAATATTTCTTCTTGCCACAGGCAAGAGGTGGGAGAATGTTCAGTTGGCAAAATTATTAAAGATCAAGGCTTATTGTAAGCATGGTCCCTTGTAAAGCCTCATTAACTTTAGATAAGGATTCCAAGGCCAAAGGAGTTAACTCTCATTTGGAATTTGGATGGGAGTTTCCATGCAAGATCTCAAACAGCTGAATACGATCTTTAGTAGATAGCTTTAAAAGAGGCCGAATCCAATTAATATCTCCCAATAGTTTTTGAAAATCATTTAAAGTACACAAATGCTGTCTTCAATTGTAAAGGCTGTAAAGTTACAGTTTGATTTTCAATTATTCTTCCCAAATAGGAGTAGAGTGGATCTGAATTTTTTCTGGGGCTATTTTCAAGTCATGAACAGATAAAGTTTTGATCAGCTCATTCAAAAGTCATGAAGACGAGCTCTGTCCTGACGTGCTAAAAGAATATCATCCATATAATGAATCAAATAGATTTTTGGATATTTATCTCTAATCTCACCAAAAGCCCTATCGACATATTTCTGACACAAAGTAGGAGAATTTTTCATCCCTTGAAGAAGGACTTTCCACTGAAATCTCTTTAAGGGCCTTTTTAAATTTGCTAAAGGCAAAATGTTTACATCATCAGGGTATAAAGGAATAGTAAAAAAATATAATCCTGAATAAAAGGGCCTAATTGGTCAAAAAAAGAGAAAATCATATAATGAACAGAAGCCATATGTGCGGCCCAGGAGGCCAAATATTGTTTGAGGGTATTTTTTGCTTACTGGGCCCCAACAAGTATTGAAAGGTGCCATAACTGGCACTAACCTGTTTTTTGTCACTTTAAAGCACTATGGACAGTCCTTTGCTTTTCCATACTAGACTAAGTTCAGGAATGCTTTGCTTCATTCTAGGTCAGGTTGCCTGCAGATAGAGACTCTTTCCTCTGCTGCCTTATTGCCAGTATATTAAATACCGTGTATAACAAAAGTTTATTAATACTGTATTGTAGTCAACATCCGTGTGAGCATATACAAAGGCCCCCATGCAGAAAAACGTTGAAAAGAAAGGCATTAAGAAGGAAAAGGTAGAGGAATTCCTGGCTTCAGAGGAGATTGAGAGATGTGCAAAACGTGGGAAACTGCAAAATTTTGTAGAAAAGCACCACGCAAATGAGGCTGTAGCAGTGCGAGCAATGAATCAGTTTAATGACAATACACTGTCACATTTCCGTGAAATCCTCAAAAGGAGGCAAAAGCAAGTGTTGCTGGATAGCTTCCTTGTTATAGTTGCATGAAAGAAAAAGATTCCATTGCGCCCATAGATAGCAGTGACTCCATTAGTGACAGTGGAAGTGATCCTACACAGTAACCCTCCTCTCTGTGGTCTCTCTCACACCAGCCATGAAGGTTTTCAAAGATTAAGTGCAGGTTAATTTTTTTATTTTTCTTTATATTTTGTATTGTCCTTATTTTTTGTTATATTACAGTATTGTAATCATTTTTATATTAATATTTTTGGGTTGTGGAATGAATCATTGGAATTTCCATTATTTCTTATGGGGAAATTCGCTTTGATACACAAGTGCTTTGGATTAGAAGCATGTTTCTGGAAAGAATTATGCTTGCAAACCAAGGTTTTACTGTACTTTTCTTCCTCTAAGTCAAACTACCAAACAACTCTGTGTTTCAGTTTCAATTTGCTTATCATGACATGACATTCTCAAGTAGGTTTCTGGACACCCTTAGTTTTTTAAATTAACTGAAGTTATTGTCCCTACCAAGTTCTGCTTTGCTGGCATTACCCTTTGTACCTGTTTGACTGAATAGTTTCCAGGATAGGAGGCAGAATAGATGCGATGATGTACCATCGGCACAGTAATACAATAAACTCCAAAGGCCTGCTCTGGGCTTCAGAGAGAATCCATTGTCATTCATTTCCCCTCCAAATTCAGTGTCTTTTAGTTCTGTTGCCCACCTTGAACTCTCAGCGTCACTTTCACACTGAAATCCTTTTGATATTACTCACATTTAGAAAGGTAAGAATGACCATCATTTATTGAACAAGTGCTTTGGGGTCCAAAGGACCAAGCTGGGAATATGGTACACCTACATGGACACTGGGATTACATGACCAGTAAATGGAAGAGTGGGGATTCAAAGCCAGGTCGGCCTATCACAAATGCTCCTATGCCTTCCACTGCCTTTGAAGTTTGGGATTTCGAATTTCTTTGGAGTCTTCAAAATCAGAAATC
This sequence comes from Helogale parvula, assembly GCA_004023845.1. Lineage (NCBI taxonomy): Eukaryota > Metazoa > Chordata > Mammalia > Carnivora > Herpestidae > Helogale > Helogale parvula. The sequence continues at coordinate 51,167 of PJEM01010881.1, read as the reverse complement.
TACCCAAACACCTCCCTTTTTTCTTCCCAGTCAACAGGAGGAACATTATTTGGGCAGGAAAACTAGGAACTGGATTATTTCCTCCTCCTCTTCTTCCCCCTCCTCCTTCTTCTTCCTCAATAAACCATGCTCCTCCTCCTCCTTCTTCAATAAACTATGGGGAACCAATTCTGGAGAAGGAGAGATAATGTGAGCGAGGTGCAGAATTTCTCTTCCTTTTTCAAATTGCCTTAGTTAAGCCCCCTGGATATGAATGGTTGGGTTATCAGGCCAGAGAGGATCTCACATCCTGACTCTGATAGCTCCAAGCAAATGTCCATGATACGAAACGACTTGAAATCAGTAGCTTGGAGAGTGCTTTCTTAGTTATTGGGAAAGTGATCTGGCTGTGCTGTTGACAACTGACTAAACAGTAGAGCCTCCAGGGGCTCCTGGGCGGCTCAGTCAGTTAAGCATCCAATTTCAGCTCAGGTCATGATCTCACAGTTCATGAGTTTGAGCCCCACACCAGGCTCTGTGAGCCTGATTTAGATTTTGTTGTCTCCATCTCTCTGCCCCTTCCCTGCTCTTGTTCTCTCTCTCCCTCTCTCCCTCCCTCCCTCCCTTCCTCTCTCTCTCTCTCTCTCAAAAATAAGCATTTTTTAAAAATGCCAGATCCAATTTATTTAAGATGTATTCATTCACTAAGTACTTCAGTTTATCAACAGAGGTAGTTAGGGCACAAAATCTGTACATGCTAGACACAAACTGACAAATACCTGCGTTCATCTACTTGGTTCATTCATAGAGATGGTTCAAAAACTATGGAGAGCATAGTGACTGAGAGGAGCAGTGCTGACTCTCTGTCACCACTGACCGACCCTGGGTAAGTCTCCTAACTTTCATTCATTCTCTCATTCAATCAGCTATTTTTTTGAGCACCTAAGATGTTGAAATCCTTGCTCTGGCTTTGAGACCTTGGTTATGCCAATCTAAGCCTGATTCCTTCTGTGTAAGTTGGAGATAATAATAGTGCCTTCTCTGTACAATTCTTGTGAAAATGAAGTGTAGTCTGGGGCTACGTGTCACAAGAAAAACTATTTAGTGACTGCTTGCTTTGAGCCAGATATGCAACTTTGGTTGTCTCAAATTGTCCTTATAACAATTTGTAAGACATATATTATTTTGATCATCTTATAAATGAAGAAACTGAATTCAGGGAAGTAAAGCTCAAGGCTACACACCTAGTAAGTAACAGAGCTGGGATTTGAACCCCTATCTATTACAAAACTTATTTACTATCATTCTGCCATGGAGCCTTACTGTTATAGCCAGAATAAGACACACGTCCTGCTCACAATCTAGAGACGACTATTACTCACTGCATCTATTAACTCATCGCAATTCAATATTTATTAGCTCGCTGCAATTCAACATATATAATAACATCAGGTGAGCACTTTATCTACTATGCATTCTCTGTGTGCTCATTCGACTCTTATAACAGTTTGCAAATATAGTCCACATCCATGACCATTATAGCCTAGTGCCACTCTGGAGAACTAACAACATATGAACAGTATGCTCTAGTGTTCTGAGAAGTGACAATCACTATGCTTGTGAGTAGATTTCATAATGAGATGATATGTGAGCTGCAACCTGCAAGTAAGAATGCACCAGGTTGAGGGGCACCTGCATGGCTCAGTTGAGTGTCCAACTCTTGATTTTGGTACAGGTCATGATCTCACGGTTTGTGGGACTGAGTCCTGCGTCAGGCTCTGTGCTCACAGTGAGAAACTTGCTTGGGATTCTCTTTCATCTCTTTCTGCCCCTCCCCTCCTCATGTACTGTGTCTCTCAAATTAAATAATTTAAAAATAAGAAGAAAAAGAATGCACCAGGTTAAGAGGAAGAGATGGGAAAAGAAGGGGAAACCAGGCAGAAAGAATGGCAGAAACACATGCAAAAACCCATTATCTTCACTGTCTAACATCTCCTGTTCCGAAAGTACAATGGAAATCCTTAATAAGTCTGGTACAGAAGACACTCCATTTTTCTCCATTCTTCCCTTTTATTTCTTCATGTCCTTTGTAAAAGAATTTCCATGTAAAATGGAACCAGAAGGGGGCACCTGGGTGGCTCAGTCAGTTAAGTGTCTGACTTTGGCTCAGGTCATGATCTCACATTTCATGAGTTCAAGCCCTACATCTGGCTTTCTGCTGTCAGCACAGAGTCCACTGTGGAGACTACTTGAGAGTCTCTGTCTCTCTCCCTCTGCTCCTCCCCTGCTCTTTCTCACAAATATATATATAAATAAGCAAGTAAATAAATAAATAAAATGGAACTGGAGGATTAAAAAATGAAGAAATCTCACACAAGGGCCCTCAGGAAAATAAAAAGACTGAGAGACTCATTTCCCACAAATGTCTAATTTTCAGAAACTGATACTGGATATATTTTTGAGGTGGGGGGAGACAGAGAGAATGCACAAACAGGGGAGGAGTAGAGAGAGAGGAAGGTAGAGCATCCCAAGCAGGCTTCATGTTTAGCCCCACACTGGGCTCAATCTCACAGATCATGAGATCACAGCCTGAGCCCAACTCAAGAGTCAGACCCTTAACAGTTTGGGCCATCCAGGTGCCCCTGGAATTTTCTTAAATGATGATGAGTTGGTCAGGGGTTAGCTTACATCAACCTTAGTAAGTTTTGCTTATGGTTCCCATAGGTACGAAGAAGAAATAAACCAGGTCAGGTTGGTCTTGCAAAGTAAGCTGAATTGAGGTTTGTTTATATCACCGGACTGGTTTTGTTTCCTTGGTGAATTTTCAAAGCTGGTCTTTTTTTTTTTTTAACAGACCCTAAACTGAGCTCTCCCCTCCTTAAGTTCCCTACCCCAAAATATAGGCTATCCCAAACTCTCAAGGGTCTCAATGTAGCTTGCTAAAGTTTGGAAGTCTTGAACTGCAACTCCTCTGCTATTCCTAAATAAACTCATCTTTTTGACATTTTTGCACTTGTCTCAATTTTCCTCTTTATTTAGGCTGACACCTTCTACCCATCCCTATCTGATACTCACCACACTTCTCACCCTGCTTTTCAGATGCCACCTCTCAATTTCCACTTCCACAATCCTAATTTAGGCTCCTTTTTAGCTGTCACCTATGCCATTGCAATCACTTGCTATGGTTTCCCTTTCACTTCGCCTTCCTTTGATCTATGTAAAAACATATTTGCATACATAGTTTTCAAAAACAGCTCTGATCACTGATCTACTCCCACTCTGAAATCTTCAAGTCTCCCACTTTCTCCAGAGTAATCTACACAGCCAGTAAGCCACCATCCTTGATTCTCAATTTGTCTTTCAAATTTTTATCACTTCCTTTAACACTAATAGTGGTCCCCAGACTTTGGTATGATCAGAATCATCCCTTAGGTTCCTTTCAATAATACATCTGCCTGGGATCCAACCCTAGAATTTCTGATTAGATAGTCTGGGTTGTGCTCCAGGGTTTTTTGGTTTTTTGTTGTCTTTGATGCTAGAGGACATACATACTAAGTTTCCTCCTGGTGTTTTCTAACTCGCCGAATTTTGAGAAACACTACACTCTTTCGACTTTACCTACATTTCTAAGTTCCCTCGTGCTTTCTCATTTAATTCGGGCGTCAAATGATCTCTTCTCACAGAATCTCCTAATTTTCAAAACCTATCCATCTTTCCAGAATCAGATCAAACGCCACCTCTTCCAGGAAGTCTTTCCTGTTCTCCCGCGCATTTCTTTGATATTTAGCTGCACTTTTCTTGTGGGAAGCGTATCTAGGATGCGTCCAAGAGCCCGACCAGCCAAAAGAGTTCACAGGACGTAATGGGACACATTCCTCATTCCACCCCAGCCCTCCAGCCCTCCCCCGGGAATCGGCCATGCGCAGTAAACCCTACTGGATCACTATCAGAATCGATCATTCTTCCCAGAAATCCGGGGCACAACTCTTTCCAGACGCCCTCCCCAGTTATGAAACAAAGGATCTGAAGCCGCAAAAGACGTCCCAAAGTCGAAGGGCAGGGAGGTGAGAAGCAGAGAAGAATCGCACAACGGCTGAAAATGCACTAGCCTGAAAATGGAGAGACCACTCTAAAGCAACAACAAAAGACACTTCCGCCTTCCGGCCCACTCCTCACGTGACAGTTGCCTCGCCCTCCGATTGGCTGCTCCTCGCACCCTCCCGACAAGACTTCACCCACGTGACCCGATGGCGGCCGGAGAATTGGTTGTCTGGCGGGGGCTACTGAACAGGAAAGGGGGTTCTCCGAGTGGCAGCAAGGCTGGGAAAGCGGAAAGCCGGACCGGGTGTACGCCGGAGCCGAAAGGCTGAGGGTTGGCCGCTGTGAGTCTCCGCAGGCCGGATCAAACCTCCCGAGACCGGACGTAGGAGCTTGAGGGGTTCGGAGAGCGGGCTGCGGATTCCTGCCCTTGGTTTGAGCGCTGGCTTCGGCCTTACTCGTATTTCCCTGCAAGGACTGTCCATCTCAGTCTTTACTGAAGTCGGTGGGGTTTGGACTTCATTGTTATTATTTTGTTGAGGGTCCGTTGTATGGGAGCACTCGGTGTCCAGCGCAGCGCGCCGTGGAGACCGCCATGAGGTAGAAGCTAGGGGAGGGAGGGCTTAGAGATGCTTAAGCAATGGTCTTTACCTACGTGCAGTATTGCCGGTAAGTTGGCTTTATGAATTTTGTTGGTGCTTTTATAATCAAGAAGCTTAAGGTTTAGGAGGGAGCGGCGCCCAGTGACTGAATTAAACGTTCATTTATCGAGCCTCGTCCTATGTACCAAGCACCGTTCTGAGTGCAGTGGATGCAAAGGCCAGTAAGACATGTCCTGGTTCCGTGTCATGGGGCTGATGACAGAGATGGAAGAGGGAGTATGTGCCTGGGTAAATAAATAGCATGTGATGCGTGCTGTGGTGGGAAAAAGTGTTGTGGAGTAAGAAGAGTTAGAGACCACTTAGAAAAGGTGACGTTTGAGTTACAGTAATTAGGCGTTCTCCAGGTTGAAAGGGTTGGGGAAGGCACTCCAGATGGACCAAAGTGTACTGGGCAAGCAGTATGGCCAGAGCACATTTGGAACTCCTCTCACAAGTTTTATGTTTTGAGACAAAGTTCATTAAGTTCTCTTAGCCTCTGTTTTCCTCATTTTAATATGTACTTCACCTGTAGAGAAAGATGAGCTAAAGGCTCAAGCGTAGCCCCTGTAAAATAGGCACTTTATTAGTCCCCCCCCCCCACCTTTTTTTTTTAACGGAGATTAGTTGCTGAATGGTCAACACAGACCAACAGCTGTCGATTTATAATTAAGGAGTATCAATCTATTAATACGTATAGATGGCTGAAGGAAGCATATGCTGTCTCCAGAATTGTTACTTAGGTACTGACAACACCATGCTGAAAGGCTGGGGAGGGTGACTTTGTGATCCAAGTACTTTTCCACGTCAGTGACAACATACCACCAGAAGGTGTCATTTAGAATAAATGAAATGCAATCAGCTTTCTTATTCACAAATCGATTATCCAGGTTTTGAATTACTTACACTTTGCCTTGCTTCTTTTATCTTGCCCATGGCCTGGAGAAAAATGAAATTAAACCTCATATTTAGCTGGTAGTGGAAAAATGTAAATCTGATAATCAGACCACTGTTCTCTTTCCAGCTCTACTGTTAATTTGCTGTGGACCTTTGGCAAAACATAGCCTTTCTGGGTCTTGGACTCTGACGATTGATTCCAGTATAAAAACTTTATGACTATACTTTTTCTCTTTGTTGGCAGAATTGGAAATCAAATTGTATATTAAATGAGTTGGAATTTACTTTATAATGGAATTTAGTAGAAAATCTTTTCTAAAGCTTTTGCTTTAGGACTACAAATCTCTTCACAGACATCCTTGAAATTTTATTATGCCCAGTATTTAGGTTCATTAAAAAACGTTTTGGGAGGCACCTGGGTGACTCAGTCTGTTAAGCGTCCAACTCTTGATTTTGGCTCCAGTCATGATCTCACAGTTGGTGGGATTGAGCCCTGCGTTGGGCTCTGCACTGACAGCACAGCCTGCTTGCAATTCTCTCTCTCAAAAATAAACATTAAAAATTTTCTTTGAATTGTAAATGCTTAAAGCAAAGCATAGTGGAAAATACAATATTTATTGAAAGCCCATTGTTGAAACTTATCTATAAAGAATTCTTTATTTTTTCATAGGGTAACCTAAGTTTCTTGGGTGTGGAAAGAGAGGGTTGGGCTGCTCTTAGGTATAGAAGGATGTGAAGTGGAATGATGCGATGATGAGTGAAGTATAGTCTGACCTGGTATCGCCACTGCTCCAGCGATGGCCTTGACCAGGGTATGATCCCTTAATCTTCTCTCTGAGCTGATCTGGCTGTGGTTTTTCCACACTGGTATGTTCTAATCTGATTGCATACTCATTTTATTATGTATAAGAATGTTTCTTTAATATTCTTTTGAATTGCTGATACTTTCCTGTTTTCCTTCTTAGGTTGAGGTGAAAAATCTGGCTTTGATATCTTCATGGAGGACTACATTATTTCAATCCTGCTGGTTCAGTTTCCTTATTGACTTACTACAATATTAAAAAATGTTTGTTTAATTAACCGGTGTTTGTTTCGGTAAAACCTTGTGATCTAATGAAAAATTTCACAAATATCTTTTAACAAGTACTTCTTACGGTACAGAAAAGTGTTAATATTTTCAAATCCATGTTATTCCATTTCAGGATTTAATTTTATCAACTTTGTGCTATCAGAGAATGTGCTTTGAATTGCTAAATGAGTGAAAATATTGGAAAACACTTATCTCAGCAGAGGCACTTAAATTATTTCCACCCTTCCTCTACCCATATGTTTTCACCAACCTGACAATTCAATAGCATGAATTTTACTACACAGAACTGAAGTATTTCTAATACAGGGTATTTCACACAAAGCTGAATTCTTGCTGTTGGATAGAGGATTTTTTTCTCCAAGAAATTATGAAAAAAAAAAAAGGCAAGATGTCAATACAAAAATAAATCAAAGTCAAAGGTGGTCTGAATGAAAAATTTACTTTAAACATCTCAAGTAATCTTTAAGTTTCCATTTAAGTATGACAACTTGGAACAGCTCTTTGCCAAAAACATTTATTCTCAAAATTTGCTTCAGCGTTTCATAGAAACTTAGTAATAGCCAGAATAATTTGTGCCCATTTAGCAAACTCTTAACAGCAAGAAGAAAGAGCTTATTAAAAGATTCTTCTGCACAGTTAGACCAGTATTTTATTTCATCTTACTTACTAGATTTGCTTTCATACTGAAATCTTCAGACAACAATATACCCTCAACCCCGACTTTTCTTTAACCAGTTTCCCAAGAAAAGATCTATATGGCTCATAAAGGAATCTTATTTAAAAATTGATAAACTAACGATGTTACTTAACAAGTGGGTCACAGCATATGGAAGACACTTTGTTTTTCTAAAATGTTTCTAAGTATGTCTGTAAAAAGCAGGTCTATGTTTCACATTGTTTGCAAACTCAAAATCTCTTCTTCTTAGGCAGATAAATGCTTTCTTTTCTCACGAAGAAGGGCTGCTACCTATTCACTCCCCACTTTATGAGGTCTAACTTGGGTTTCTCCTGAGAGCTTCTATGCCTCTTGTTCTTCAAGGAAAAGCTTCTGTGTAACTATCCCCTTTAATCCACATCCTGTATATTGACCTTCATGTCTCCTGTCAGTCCTGATTCTCTTTTTCTAACCAGCTTCGTAAACTCTAAGTAGGTGTCTAGAGAGCAAGTTAAAAGGTTAAGATCAAGGGATACATCTTTGTAAAGAAACTCGTATACACTTGACCCTTGAAGAACACAAATTTGAACTGTGTGGGTCTACTTATATATGAATTTCTTACAGTATTAAGATATATTCTCTAATGATCTTAATATTTTCCCTATTTTACTTTACTGTAAGAATACAGTATATAATACATCTAACATACAAAATGTGTGTTAATTAACTATTTATTGGTAAGGCTTCTGGTCAACAGTAGGCTATTAGTAGTTAAGTTTTGGGGGAGTCCAAAGATATATGGGGTGACCAGTGAACACATGTTCAGGGGTCAACTCTAGTTGTTTAAAATCCATAGAATTATGAATGGAGGATAAGTATCAGACAATGCTATGTACTGTGCTGAAAAATCAGTCCTGTGGCCTCATAGTGCAATAGTTTTGTTGTGAGATAAAATGCTAATCCCTTTCAGTTCTCAGGGGAGTACAGTTTAATTAGATGTTGTACTTCTGTTGGATAACCTGTGATGGGACAAGCTTGGTGACTCCTTACATAATTAAACACACAGCGATAACAAAACACATAGCCAGACGTGGCGAGAACAGTATCATTCACCCGGGTTTTACGACACAGTGGGCACACAGTCTTCATTTTGGGTAACAGAGGAGAATCAGAATTGTAGTCTAGGTGTACAGGTGGTGGGGGAGTAGGTAGGGCAGTCAGCGATTTGATGGTTTCTTGATTTTCAGATGAGTACCACCACTCAAGGAACTGCAGAAAGAATACTCCCACAGAAAGGCCAGTAGAGAGGGATAAGGCAGCACCTCCCACAGCTTTCTTCAGAGCTGACTTTATCTTCTCACCAACACTGGTGGGAGAACAGAACAGGGAGGCAAAAGGAGAAACTGCTTATTTAAGTATGACCACAGAATGACTGCAGAATTATAGTTCTTACACTCTTCATCAGAATCACCAATTCTGTTTGGGGACTGAGTAGTTGCTAGATCGGCACTGACTCCTTTAATATCTATTCTAACTGATTTGTTTTTTCTGATCTACAGTCTTTTGGGATTATAGGAGCTAATCTTTGTGTTTAATGACTAGGGTCTTCTTTGCTTTTGTGTTTTAAGAAAGAAATTAGTGAGTCATTGATCATTTAGATGTGTGTGTGTAAGATAGTATTCCAGAAAAAGAAGTGACTCGCTTAACAAAAAATAACTTAGCAATAATGAGGAATATATATTTGAACTTGTAGGACACCACAAACACGAAGCAGCATAGCATCATGGTTAAGAGCAGCCTTGAGAACTGTTGATCTGACTTGAATCTCAGTTCTGCCACCTTCTAGCCATGTGGCCTTGACAAGGTATTTCCCTATTAGGGCTCAGTTTCCTCAGCTGTTAAATGGAATAATGAATTTATTTCATCGAGTTATGATGAGGATTGATATAACGCATGTAAAGCAAACACCTAGCACAGGGCCTGACGTACAGCAAGCATGCACAAAAATGTAGCTGGTGTGATGAGGAAGGTTACCAGGACGGCCACTCTTGTTTTATGGACACAAGTATTTTTGTGTGTTTACGAAACACCTCAAAGTGAGCCGAGGAAGGTGAATTTAATAAAATGAGGTTAAGATTTTAGAATTTATTAACGAAAGATTTGGGGAAATGTTAAAGCCTTACCCCCTGGCTGGTTGCTGCATCATGCTGGCTTCAGCGGGTCTGTGCTCCAAGGCTTGTATATCCTGAACTGTAAGCCGACCTAACCGAACACCAGCCAGCCTCAGCAATGGTGAGTGATGCTGAGCCTTTCCCAGGATGTATCGAAGTTGTTGTACAAAAAACCAGCCTTCCCACGCCATGTTAACAAATGGGTAGGCTGCCAGGAAGGCTCTATAAAACTGTTTCCAACGGGAAGAAGGGGGATGGATAGAATATTCATCCTCTTCTCTCAGGCTAGAAACCAGCTTCTCCAGCTTCACTTTCAGGTAGGGGAGAAGAACCAGGAACATAATTGACTTCCAAAGCTCCTGCTTTGGGAGACCAGCACTGGCCAACCTCTGAAGCTTGTGTGTGTCCCCCATTACAATGCGCTTTAAGCCATAAAAATTCTCAGAGAATGAGGCACTGGTTTTAGACAGATAATGCTGCTGGAGCAGAAGATCCAGCAGAGTGAAGATTTCATCAAACCACCTCCAAAAGAAGCCATAGTGGGCAGGATTTGATTCTGCAAGAACCTAAAGCAAAGTAAATAAAATGAAATTCATCTATTTCACAATAACTGTGCATCGTATTCGCATTTCCCTTTTTTCTTCTATTCTTTAGGCTTAAACAAGCACTCCTTTTGGGATCTGCCCTATCCTCGGTCAAGAGCTGGGTTATTCAGCACAGGGCTCTACACATAACATAGACTCAATAACCGTTAAATAATAGGATATCAATTATAATTACTGGTTTGGTTTTTACCCAATCCCTAAAACCTGTCAGAGAATGAACACCTTACCTTGACCACATGCTGAAGAGCAGGTCTCACTGCTGTCATTAAACTCTCCTGTGCTACCACCTCAAAGATGGATGGCTGGTCATCCACCACAGAAGCAGCTGTGATGTGAGCCCCGTGCTCAGCCATAGTTTCCGGTATGCACTGGGTTTCACTTTGCCCACAAACTCTTTAGTAAGCATGAACTTGTTTTAGTTATCGAATGGGTGCGCGGTCTCAAAGGTAATCTTTCTGTAAAAGACCCAAAACTCCTCTTGAGGGGAAAAAGACCTCTTCTGGAGGCAGAGGAGAGGGGTCTCTAGAGAGGTTAAGAACGAAGTTAAGGCAGATATGGGTGGAAGTGGTGTGTGGGTAAGGGTGACTTGTCAAATGCTGCACCTCACAAGGCAGAGCATGACTATGGGGACAGGTATGGGCGAAGGAGTGCTATCTTCGGGAGCTGCAGTCCTGGAGGCTGCGAATCAGGGGCACTAATTCGCTAAGGCTCAAGAGCCAGCTAGCTCTGAGGGGTTAGAGGTGCCGGTGTGGACTCAGGTACGCAGGAACTGGCTCGAGCTGTTGGCTGCGAAGTACCCCTGCCAGGGCCGTCCTTGCGCGCTGACCTCCGGCGAGGCGCGAAGGACGCACGACGCCAAGTTTGTAGAGAGGCCCCCGCTTTATGACAGAAGCCGCACCCGGAAACAGCACAGCTGGGGACCCTGACGGCTGGCGGACGGGAGGCGCTCTAGCCCCAAACATGACCCGGAAACCGGAACTAGCAAACTCCATCACCCCCCCCCACCGTGACTTCCGCTTCCGCTGAAACTGAATAAGAGGGATGGGATATGGGATTCTCTACTCGTTTGTTTTACTTTTCTCATCTGGTTTTGCCTCGCATCCTCGGTGGGAATCCACACATCTGCAGAATCTCTCTGCAGAGGTCTTTTTGGCAAGGTGTTTGGGGCGCCGCGCCGACGTCTGGCATCGGAGCTAGGAATCCGGGCCTGTTGCTGAGGCCCGTCTTCCCTGGGGCGATTTAGTTAGGGGTAGGGGGAAGAAAGGGAAATGTGGACACCCGGAAGTTCTCTCTGCGCGCCGGGCGTGGTGGATAATTTATGGTGGGCCCTCCGGGGAGGGATTCGCAACTGGAGGTGGAAGCCTTTAGCTTTATTGCGGCTGATTAAAAAAAAAAATTAGAATGAGAAAGGTTCCTGCTGTTCCTCAGAACTTGGAAAGATTACTTTCCATTCTAGCCGGTAGATTAACTGCCTTCTAGATATAGTCACGTTCAAGCATAACTAGACACTTGCCACACTTGATGAAAATGGTTCCCATTCTCCTATACGGTTGGATGTGTCACAGCGATGTGAATTCAGTACTAAGACTGGGATCCTGATGAGTAATATCTAGAATGAACTGGGGACGCTTGAAAGATGGTACTTTTCACTGTTTGTATATCAAAATTAATGTAATTTACAGTTAGCAAAGTGCTTTTACATCATGTGCAACTTTGCCTCGTTTGAGTTGCTTATGCACGTTTAACCTTTCCTCTTTTTTCCAACTCCCACTTCTGTGCTAAATGGATAGAAGGTATTCACTGCCTTAGAGGACCTTGTAGTATAAAGATAATTGGTTTGCATAAGGAGAACCCTCAAAAACAAGATTTGGGTTTAATTGTTTCAATAAAATCTTGAAAGTTCATCTTAATTACAGTTCTGAAAGGTGTTTCATACTCTACCAAATCTGCCAGCGAAAATTTCATTGATATAAGATTTTTTACCTTACAGAATTTTATGGACTAGAGATAATGTACCTATATAAAGCACCTGACACATACTAGTTACTCTAACAATGGTAGCCCTTATATGCAGGCTTCTCTTTTCTTTTTTCTTTTTTTAGGTTTATTTATTTTTTAACTTTTTTAATGTCTTTTATTTATTCTTGAGAGATACAGAGACAGTACGATCAGGGGAGGGTCAAAGAGAGAAGGAGATACAGAATCTGAAGCAGGCTCCAGGTTCTGAGCTGTCAGCACAGAGCCTGACGCGGGGCTCGAACCCACAAACCGTGAGATCATGACCTGAGCCGAAGTCGGATGCTTAACCGACTGAGCCACCCAGGCGCCCCTAGGTTTATTTATTTTGAGAGAAAGAGAGAGAGAGAGAGAGGGAGAGAGGGAGAGAGGGAGAGAGGGAGAGAGGGAGAGAG
>PJEM01010881.1:0-38583 GCA_004023845.1 Helogale parvula | reverse complement strand
GCAGGCTTTTCTTAATTAAACAATGAAAAGACAAAGTTGAGACAGCATCTATTACAAGTAGAAAATTGGTGAAACATTTGTATTAATTTTAGGGTTCTTTGGTTACAGGCAAAAAAAAAATTTGGAAATGTATAGAGTAGTAAAACAAGGAAAGCCAGCTGTAAAAGAACTGGAACTACAGTCCTATTGGATGTCTCTAGCCAGAATTAGTTAAGTCAGCATTAGTAAAGACACCAGGCAGCATTGTTAAAATGAATGACCTTCAACAAATTTCTGTCACTGTACTTAGGATTCAAATTCTATTGCCCTTCGTTCAGATGTCCTCTCCACATTTTGATGAACAGTCCTTAAAAACACCCCAAAAATAAATTGAAATCATACAAGGAAAAGGCAGTCAAAAATAGCCAATGTCAATTATTACCGCTAACATAACCACCTCATCATAAATCCCATCCTCAGGTTTATAATGTAATAATAGAAAAGATACGTAAAAAGTGAAGAGGTATTCAAAGCCATCAGCGAGGTTAAAATGTGAGTTTAGAGGAAGAGATAGCTCTCAGCTGGGAGAACTGAGCACTACAAATCAGCTTAAATAGAATGTCCTTATTGGGCTTCATAACCAAAGGCAAGAACATTGTTTCTAACCTCATATTTTATCTCTGCTTCCCTTTGCCAGTTGCTCTTCAAAATAATGATGTAACCTGGTACATTCTGTACCTCATATCATAACAGATGTCCACTGAGAAAGTTTTATGAGATAGGTGGATTTCAAAAGGTGAGCACATTTGGGGCAAGTCATAGGAGCAGTGATAGGGCTTTTGAGGCTAAGGAGCAGCATGGAGTGGATAGGAGGAACAAACTGTTGTTTGCTTTAACTGTAGAGGCTCAGAAAGGAATAGCTGAGAATATGTTGAAAATAGGTTTAGATGGATTATAGAAGGTCTTATATGCTAGTTTTAGTACTTTGCCTGTAGACAGTAATTTATTAAATATTGAGTAACTTTTATTTAAAAAAATTTTTTAATGTTCTTTATTTTTGAGAAACAGAGAAAGACAAGGAGGGTCAGAGAGAGAGAGAGAGGGAGACACAGAATGTGAAGCAGGCTCCAGGCTCTGAGCTAGCTGTCAGCACAGAGCCCACACAGGGCTCGAACCCACGAACAGTGAGTGAGATCATGACCTGAGCCGAAGCCAAACGCTTAGCCGACTGAGCCACTCAGGCGCCCCTTGAGTAACTTTTTTAAAGTTTATATTTTTCTGAATGTTCACTTATTTTGAGAAAGACAGAGCATGAGTGGGAGAGGGACAGAGGGAAAGGGAGACACAGAATCCAAAGCAGGCTCCAGTCTCCGATCATGACCTGACCTGAAGTCATATGCTTAACCAACTGAGTCACCCAGGCACCCTGTAAACTTTATTTGCATTTTGAGATACAGAGAGCAAGCGGAGCAACAGAATGAGGGAGACAATAACAAGTGGACTCCACTCACTGTCCACACAGAGCCTGATGCGGGGCTTGAACTCACAAACAGTAAGATCCTGACCTGAGCTGAAATCAAGAGTCGGACGCTTAACCGACTGAGCCACCCAGGTGCCCAATATTGAGTAACTTTTATGTGTCAGGCCTTATGTTGGGTGCTGGATATGAAGTAGTAATAAAAACAGAAATTGCACCTGCTCTCATGGAATTTACCGTCTAATTGGAGAGAGAGATAATAAACAAATAAATTAAAATACAATTTATAAATAGAATGAGAAGGCTCCGATGGTGTGGCAGTGTGGGCTGGGAATGCAGAACTTTTTAGATCAGGAAAACAGAGTGCCTTTCTGAGGAGATTACAATGAAACCAAGACCTAAATTATGAGACAGCCATGTGAGGAGTTGACAGGGCTGGGTGGGGAGGGAGGTATCATGTACAAGGAGCAGGGTTTGTGAAGGCCCTAGGATGGGGAGGAGCTTAGCTATATTTGAGGGCTGGGATAGCTAGCAAAAGAGGAAATGAAGAGTAACTGAAAGGCATAAAATGATGTGAGAGAGGTAGGGGCCAAACATGCCAGGACTATGGCCATGAGAAAGAGAATGGATTTTAGTTCAAGCGCAATGGAAATTCATGAAAAAATTCATATACCAGAATCATGACAAGGTTTGTATTTTTAAGATAACCCTGTAATGGTTATGTGGTTATGTTTACTTTGTGAAAATTCATCCGAGCTTTATATTTATGGTGTGTGCACTTTTTAAAAAATGTTATACTTCAAAAAATTAACTAAATTAATTAAATAAAAACCTCAGTTAAGCATCCAGCTTCAGCTCAAGTCATGCTCTCATGGTTTGTGAGTTCGAGCCCTGCGTCAGGCCCTGTGCTGACAGCTCAGAGCCTGAAACCTGCTTCAGATTCTGTCTCCCTCTTTCTCTGTCCCTCCCCTGCTTGCACTCTGCCTCTCTCAAAAATAAGCAGTCTTAAAAACAAAACCTTCCTGCTGTATGGATAATGATTAGGAGGAAAGTTTGAGGTTTCTAGTAGCTCAGGCAAGAGGTGATGGTGGCTTGGATTAATGAGGTAGAATAGAGGAGATCGGATGAATTACAGATTTGTTTTGAAGGTAGAATGACAACTTGGAAATGGATTGGATGTGACAATTAAAGGAGAGAGAAATCAAGGATGACCCCCCAGGTTTCTGGCTTGAGCAATTTAGTGTAATTTATTAAGATGATCACACTTGTAGCACATACTACACATAGTATGTGCAGCCAGATGCATTACATATATTAATTCTCTGCATCCTTATAACAATATTATGGTTGGGTATTACTATTTCCCCATTTTATAGATGAGAAAACTAAAGATCATAGAGATTTGGGGAACTGGAGGAAAGGATAGGTTTTGGACATATTAGACATGAAGGAGCAACTGAGAGGTTTTGAATAGAAGAGGGATGTGAATCAAAGTCTTTAAGATTTTTTTGGTGGTGTTTTTGTTACGAATCCACCTCTGATTGCTGGGAGTTTATCTGGAACCAGGTTTTACAACACCCCTCATCCCATGATTTGCTTAATTTGGGCGGGCCATAAATCTAGGATTCTGGTTTAGTGTGGTTGGCAATTTGGTAGTGAAAAGTTGGGAATAGGTCAAAGCTAGAGATAGAGATTTTGGAGTCCTATGGGTAAGAAAGGTAAATTGAACTCATGATATTGCTAAAAATAGTGTAAAGAAAATGTATCAATATAGAACTTTAAAAAATCCTCACTATTCTCTCAAACATCCTATATATCTTCTCTTTTTAGCCATATTTTCTTATACTCCTGTTTTCATTTCATCGCCTCCCATCATCCTCAAACTTCTGAATCATGGCTTTTGCCTTCATATCTCTACTGACAGTCCCAGCAATGATATTAAAGACCTTTACACTGCTAAATCCTTGGACACTTTTCAGTCCTTTCTCCTTCACTCATACATTTACGCATTCAACAAATTTGGGGGGGGGGGCTAGGTCTCAGAGATGGAAGAGTGAACAGACTGGTATGATTCCTACTTTCATAGAACTCTAGAAACATCCTAAAACGTTAAAGCCACAAACTTTTCCTTCTCCTTCTCTACTTTGCACTTTGCATTTGCACTCCTTTGCACTTAGCCCTTTGGTTTCCTCAGCTACTTCCCCAAGCACTCTCACTCTCCACATTAAAAAAAAAAAATTAAAGACTTACTATTTTTAAAGCAGTTTTAGGTTCACAGCAAAAAATAAGGAACAGATACCGAGATTTCTAGGTCTCGGTTTCCAAAAGTAACTTACTATTGTGTAAGCACTCCTATTTACAAGCCAGGTGCTTTACCTACTTTATCCCATTGAAACCTCCCAAGCCAGGGAAAGATCTTATTGGCTTCATTTCACAGACAAGACTAAGGTTAAGGAGACACTAAGGAACTTTCCCAGTCGTATTCAAGGCTGGGTTTGAATTCAGATCTGATACCGTCTCAACCTGTTTTCCAACAGGATATTTCACCCATTCTGTGTGAGAGTTTTTAGATAACTCCTGTGCGAGGAAACAAATCCAGAGTGCGACAGTCTGTTTAATATATCCCTCCGTAGAGCCATTGGGTCTGTGCTCCAGTTTCTAAGGAAAGCCGTCCGTCTCCAAGGCGACAGAACTCGCAGCCTTTCCGGT
The DNA here is from genome assembly GCA_004023845.1 of Helogale parvula. Classification (NCBI taxonomy): domain Eukaryota; kingdom Metazoa; phylum Chordata; class Mammalia; order Carnivora; family Herpestidae; genus Helogale; species Helogale parvula. The sequence goes on along the minus strand of PJEM01010881.1, from coordinate 34,418 downwards.
TCTCCCGCGCGGGAGGATGACTGTACGCGGCGAGGTTCTCTGACGTCAGAGTTTCCTGTCCACCATCTTTGTCCCTGGCAAAGCGGGTTTTGCGCAGTGGCTTAGACCTGGAGAAGGAGTCGTGACGTGCAGGAAACCATTACACCACCACTCGGGCCGTGCTCTCTGGCTGCTGCCGCCACCCCCGCCCTTGCCTCCGGTGAGTTCGAGGCGGCTTAACTTCGGGGTGTGTCCGTCATTGATGGGGGGAGACCCCAGGTTGAGTTGGAGGCTGGCGGGGGGAAGAGGAAATCCTAGGAGTTTGACCGTTGAGGATGAAGTGAGCCGTCGGGTGTGACCGTTGTGAGGAAGAGGGTTGGAGAAAGGGACTCCACCGCTCTGGCGGGGCGAGAGAATCCTAGGGTGTGGCAGCTGGGAGTTGGGGGGCACCTGAGGGAAGATATGTTCGAGGTCGAGGGGTTAGGGCCAGAGGCCAGGGGTGTGGCCGGTAGAGGCTGGAGGCCAAAGGGGAGAGCCTTCCTTCCCCGCTTGTCGTGGTTCACTCAGGCTGGGACACGTCCAGCTTAGCAGAAGGAGAAAGGGATTCCCCCACAGGTTTGCCCATTAATGGGCAAACCTCTCCCGTCTCCCATGATTTAAGGATAAGGGACACCTCTCTTCCTCCTCGTAATGGAGGAACATATCCCTAGAATCTTGACCACCTGGGGCGGAAGAGGAATTCTTGACACTTGGGGGAAGGGAAGAGAAAGGTTCAGACCCGATGTGAGAGTGGGGGAAGCAAGCAGAGGTAAATCTTAGCCCCGAATTTTTTCTTTCTGGGCTTAGCAGGAATGATCTGGTTTGAGGAAGGCTGCAGATTAAGTCAGAGATAAAGAAACTGGAATAGCCTGTTATTTACATATTCTTTGAATCCAAAGAATTTATTCATGCTGTTTGTTTTCGGAGCAGTCTTCTTCTGGGGGGCTGGGGGGGGGTGGTGGTGGTTAGTGAACTCACCTGACTCTTTCATTATGAAGCTGAGTGCATAAAGTGTTGATGCTTCATTAAACTGATTTTTAAAAGAGGTGTGTTCTAAATGCCAGAAACTATTAATCATTGTGGTTTAAAAGAAGTAAAGCGCAGTAAGTTTAGAAAAGGCCGGACGACCAAGAAGGTGGTCTCAATGAGGAACAATTTAAGTGATTAATTACCTTCCTGGTGTGCCTGTATTGCTTAGCCTCAGGGTACACTTATAAAATAATAATAGAAAGCAGCAGATGAAGGCGATGCAGCTGTACAAGAAAACGTGTAACACATTCCAGTGATGACTAAGCGTGGTGGTAAGGTGAGAACCGTTTGCAGGTATCTTAACAGTTTAAACTACCAGGAAAGCAAAAGGATAGTGTGTTCTACAGCCTCACTGAAAGTTGATGGTGTAATTAACACAAAGCTAACATTCTGTGAATTAAGAGACTCAAGAAACCCCAGTTCTTCCATCTTTTTTTATTCTTCAAACATCTGTATTTTATTTTATTTTTGTATTTATTAAAACAATTTTTATTGTCTGTTTATTATTGAGACAGAGAAACAGAGCATGAGTAGGGGAGGGACAGAGAGAGAGAGAGAGGGAGAGAGAGAGAGAGAGAGAGAGAGAGAGGAAGATGCAGAATCCCAAGCAGGCTGCCGGCTCTGAGCTGTCAGAACAGAGCCTGACTCAGGGCTTGAATCCATGAACTGTGAGATCATGACCTGAGCCAAAGGCAGATGCTTAGCCATCTGAGCCACCCAGGCACCACTGTATTTAAAAAAAAAAAAAAAAAAAAAGGCTTTTTAAAGTTTATGTATTTTGAGACAGAGAGAGGGAGGGATAGCAAATGAATCCCAAGCAGGCTCCACACTGTTGGAGCCTGATGTGGGGCTCAGACTCAAAAATGGTGAGATCATGACCTGGGCTGAAATCAAGAGTAAGATACTTAACCAAATGAGCCACCCAGGCACCCCACTATCCATATTTTAAAATATTACATTTTATGCACAGGTTTGACCCAAGCTGAACAAAGAGTGAATTAGATACTATCATTCTCCTTTCTTCCTTCTTCTAGGCTTAAATTTTCCAGAGGTATGGTATTTAAGTTAGGTATTGGATGTAAAGGGGCGCCTGGCAGGCTCCATCAGGAGAGCATGCTACTCTTGCCCCAACCTGGGTGTAGAGATTACTTAAAAAAAAAAAAATCTTTAAAAGAAAAAAAGAATTGGGTGTAAACCTTTTGAAATTTCTTACTGTATACTATTAACACATTATTTTGTAGTCTGACCTTATTTTTAATGTTTATTTTTGAGAAATAGAGTGGGGGAGGGGCAGACAGAGGGGGCAGAGGATCCCAGTGGCCTTCAAGGTGACAGCAAGTCCGATATAGGACTCACAAACCTTGAGCTCAGGATCTGAGCCGAAGTCAGATGCTCAACCTACTGAGCTACCTAGGTGCCCCTGGTAGTCTGACATGTTTAAATAGAAATCACAGCTTGTGTCTGTTTTAATTAGATATCTTGTGATTTCTTATGAGCTAAATAATAATGGAAGACACTATTATCTTTGCATTAAAATTTCTGATTATGAGTTATTGAAATATCTCCGCACCTTTCCCACTTGTAATAAAAAATGGCTGAATGGCCTTTTTGCTCTATAATTGGGTTAACTCCTGCCAGTTTTTTTGCTGTGAGCACCAAACTGTAAAGCCCAACTTTGTGTGAAAAGAAGGGGGTTAGTGGCCTCACCAAGTTAGCTGCCATTTCCCGAAAGCCATTTGAAACTGAGATCCTATTAATTTTTTTCTGGCCTTATTTTCTTTAGGGGGACTGTAGGGAGGGAGGAATAGAGGAGAAGGGTCTTTCACAACCTATATTTGGTAGAAACTAGGTTATGTTAATTCCAGATATATAATCCTGTGTAGGGAAACTTTTCTGAAATGCAGTGACATCACACTCCAGGCTAGGTCCAGTGCGAATGGTCGTGTGTGTCCCTGTGGCAGCTTCCTTGTTGAGCAGTAGCCCTAGGCCAGACTGCAGGTCCTCAGAACAGGCAGGGACTTGTCTAGTTTAATCTGGTAGAAAGGTAGTATGAGTTCAAATTCCATAATGCCTTTGCTTTTTCCTGGAGTTTAACTGTAGGAAGAAAAAAAAAGTTGTTGTTTTGTGTTTTCCAAGAGGAGCTTGGTTTTTGAGGCTTGGCTCTTCAGCGAACATTTGATTTTTTTTCCTCTATTTTTTTCAGCTTTATCTTGGCTTCTTTTTCTTTGGCTTCTAATGCAGGTTACATTTTTTGGGGAATCTGCTTATGTTCATCTCCAGCATGTGATTGTCTGTTTTAAAAAATATATATGTAATTTTTTGAAGTGTAATTCACATAACAAAAGTAACCATTTTAAAGTGAATAGTGACATGTCGTACATTCCCAGTGTTGTGCAACTACCACCTCTTGTCACTTGGTTTTGTTTAGACTATTTTCATTTTTCTTGGAATTTTCTTTTGGCTTAAGGCAGGAACTGACTTAATATAATGTTTACCTGTCAGTATCGGTAAGAGGTATTTCATTACTATTTTTTACAACATCAGGAGCTAAGAGTGATAGGTTTCTCCCTTTCTTTAAGAGCAGGGATTCTTAATTTAGGATCAAAGATTACTTGATTCTCTTCCTGAAATTTTGTAGGTGGGTGTGTGAGTCTCTAGTTAAAGAACACAGTGTTCACAATGAATAGGACAGAAATATATTCCTTGACAATGAAATTTAAGGGAGGTAATTAAATGTGTGGGTCATTAATAAAGGTAGAATTTCAGACTAGGTTAATTTTATGTTTAACCGACTGAGGTTAAAACTCCTGTTAAGAATTTAATATGTGGGGCGCCTGGGTGGCTTAGTCCGTTGAGCGTTGACTCTTGGTCTCAGTCCAGGTTGTGATCTCACAGGTTGTGGGATCAACCACAGAGCCTGCTTGGAATTCTCTCTCTCCCTTTCTCTGCCCCTTCCCTCTTGCTCATGGTCAAACACTCTCTCTCAAAATAAATAAGTAAAACTTTAAAGGAAAAGAAAAAGAATTTAATATGTCTGGTATGCCTGGGTAGCTCAATGAGTTAAGTGGCTGACTTTTGATCTAAGCTCAGTTCTTAATCTCAGGGTTGTGAGTTCAAGCCCCTTGGTGGGCTCCAGGTTTGGCATGAAGCCTACCTAAAAAAAGAAAACAGTTTAATATGTGTATATGAGATCTTGAGAAAAAAGAACAATTTTTGTGCCCTTTTTCATAGAAACTGGGTGAGGGCACCTAGGCGGCTCTGTTGTTTAAGCAGTTGACTTTAGCTCCAGTCATGATCTCAATGATTGGTGAGTTTAAGCCCGGCATTGGGCTCTCTGGTGTCAGCATGAGTGCTTGCGTGCTGTCTCTCGCTCTCTCTCAAAAATAAACATTAAAAAACAAAAACAAAATGTATGAAAAATTCCAAGCAGATTTTGTTTTTAAATCCTAAGCAAGTTTTAAGTTTTGATGATCTTAGTGGACTTAATAGGCATAGTAACATCCTAGACAGACCATAATGGCCTTGAGCTATGGCTCTCCTGTTGGGCAAGTGACCATTTCTGTAAATCTGTTTCTCTCTTTTTATGTGTAAGGTCCTACATGACAGCTTCAGATTTATCCTGTGTCTTTTATTGAAGGACTCCCTTCAATTTGCCCATTTCGAATTTAGTGTACGTTGTGAATGGATTAAGGATTATAACATTCTTCAAGTTTTTTTTCTGGAAAGGCATTATGAAAATACTGCATTAAGACAAGCCCCTGTTACAGGTTAATTTTTAATTATAACAACTATCAAAATGCGAATTTCTTTTTTATTCCCCAAAACAATTTTTTAAAAAGTTTTACTTATTTATTTTGAGAGCAAAAGAGAACAATAAAGAGAGTGAGAGCATGAGCAGAGGAGGAGCAGAGAGAGGTAGAGAGAATCCCAAGCAGACTCCACACTGCCTGTGCAGAGCCTTGATGCAGGCCTCAAGCTCACGAATTGTGAGCTGAGCCAGCTGATCAGATGCTCAACTGACTGAGCTACCCAGGTGCCCCAAAATGGGAATTTCTGTATTCTATAATATTTGTGAGTTCTAGCTCACGTCTTTTAACAAGGGAATTCGGTGAAATTGTGGTACAGCCTATAGCGCTCTTGCATAAGGATCAGGACTGTAAATAATAGCTACTTGGAAAGATCTCAGCTGAGTCTAATTTCCTTTAGGTTGTTCAAGTAGCACATTTCAGAGATCAAATTTGAGCCAGTCTTTTTTCATTATTTCATGTTTATTTGTTTTTTTTTCCTTTTCCTTAATTACATTGTTTAGTGCTTAGGTCTTTTCTCTCTGATCCATATTTACTGTGGTTTGCCAAATGTTGGATCACTCAAATTTGCCAAGTTTATTATCACTCATGTTGCTTTGGCCTGACAATAATGAGCAGGTGCTAGGCATCAGTCCTAAATTTGGTAATAAGTATTGTTTTTTCTTTTTTTTTAATACAAGGCTTTTTTTTGTTTATTTTTTTCATGTTTTATTTATTTTTGAGACAGAGAGAGACAGAGCATGAGCAGGGAGGGGCAGAGAGACAGGGAGACACAGACTCTGAAAGAGGCTCCAAGCTCTGAGCTGTCAGCACAGAGCCTGACGTGGGGCTCCACCACGAACGTGAGATCATGACCCGAGCCGAAGTCAGAGGTTAACAGACTGAGCCACCCAGGCGCCCCATGTAATAAATATTGTTGTTGATGATGGTAAGGAAGAAGATACATGTTTTTGAGTGCAGAAGGAATATTATTAGAAGAAAATTTTAATACATTTAAAGATAACAAATACTTGGGACAAAGTCTTAGGAGTTTCTTGAATCAAAAACATTGTCTCATTATTTAGGGAGAAATGTGATCAGGGCATGCCTTTTTGTTTACTAGTAAATACATGTGTCGGCTGGGTTAATTTCCTGGGAATTGGAGCAGACATATTAAACTTGAGGCTGAGATCCATGATCTTTAAAGTTTTAACACCCGTTCTGATTCTCTTTTGTGTGCAATGGTAACTAAATAAATAGCTTTTTTTTTGCCTTATTTTTACCGGTAAAGTGATATTATTTGTTCTTTGGGAATACAGTTGGGGTAAGTATAGATTGTTGGAAACCTGAAAACTGTAATTAAAAAATCCACGTGTGAGACATGTTTGCCTCAGATATTTGTTGTGAAAGAATATTGTCCTATTAATTTAGTCTTTTTTCCTTAGATTCCTTTTCTCAAGTGTAATGGCAAATAGGTTGGCACAGTTGTTTTCTCTTTCTACATTGACCATAACATTGCTTCGAGATACACGTTTTCAGGATACCTCCCTTGAGGTAGGGACTAAATCAGATTTTCCTGAACAGAAAGTAATAGGGAGACCTTTCAAAACAAACTTTTTTTATCTTAAATATATGGGTGCGTAATTGAAGATGTATTTACAAAAAGGCTTAGCTTTAGATCTTGGAGGCCTTGAGGATTACAAATTCTCAGAGTCATAATAGGTTCATATTATCAATCCATTCCATTTAACCTGTGGATTTTGCCCCAGTTCCTTGAGGCAAGAGTTACATTTTTTTTTAATTTTTATTATCATTTTTAATTTTTTTAAACATTTATTCATTTTTGAGAGAGAGAATGAGAGGAAGTGAGGGCAGGGCAGAGAGAGAGAGAGAGGGAGACACAGAATCCAAAGCAGGCTTCAGGCTCTGAGCTGTCAGCACAGAGCCCAACGTGCGGCTCGAACCCATGAGTGGTGAGATCATGACCTGAGCTGAAGTTAGATGTTTAACCGACTAAGCTACCTACACGCCCCAAGAGTTACATTCTTAATGCTCTTTGCATCTCTTGAATCACCAATAATGGTGGTAAAGAAGAAAATACTCAGTTTTGAGTACAGAAATTCTTATAAATGTTCTTAAAAGTAGTTGAATTCCTTGCTGGACATCACTAATTTGGATAAAGGAATTTCTTTTCTATTGTTGTAGGCGCACATTAAAGATCCAATACCATGACTGACTCCAAGTACTTCACAACCAATAAAAAAGGTAAGTATGAAAACTTGATCAAAGAACTTTTGAGTTGCTTCAAAAGTTTTGGTGTAAGATTGTTCCACCTAGAGTGTTCCTGACCTCTTCAGACATGCATTATGGAGTATCTCATTGGGGATCTACTATTTGTAGAGAAAAGTGTATTTGAATAAATTATTAAAGAGTAGGCTTTTAAATATAGATAGAGCTAGAATGCACATCATTTTGGCTTGGATGTTCTGTTTTGGTGAAAGGAAGAATCCAACTTTGGTCTGTTGAAGATTGGTAGATCTGAGGAAGGCGGAAAAGGAAGAAGCACATTTATTCTCTTTTAGTTGGAAATATTTTATAACACTACTGTTAAAGCAATGCAGATCACATAAAAAGTAAAAATGAAATTTCTCTTTCTCCCTATTCCTGTTCCTAAGGTGAACTCAAGGTATATCCTCAGTCTTTTTCTGTGCATATAAATGCAAGTACTAATACATATGATTAAGAACATTTTAGCTTTAACAAAAAAGGGTCATGCAAACAGTACGTAGAAACTTGATATTTTCCTATCCCTCCATATAGATCTACCTCATTCTTTATCTGGGCTTTGTCTAAATACGTTCTTTATACTTAAAAACACCCATGATTTTTAGGTTATAGACTGTGGTTTACTTGAATAGCTTTGCATTTATTAACCTCATTGTCTTATTAACCAGAAATCTAATGCTGGTTTTGACACTTGACTGTGGACTAGGAACTAAGGATTCTTCTTGGGAAAGTCCAAACTCTTCATCTTTTGTAAAATTGTTCCTAAATAACAGCTCATCTCTAGTGTAATAGATGGCCCTCCTATCAAAAACAGACCAGTTTCATTCTGCTCAGCCTGTTGCACCCTCAGCTGAAATGTACTTTTCTTCAGGATTAGGATTCAGTGCTTTGTATTTAGCAGTCTTATGTTTACTGAAGCATTCTGGCCATGACACCAACTGTCATTCCTCTTCCTCTTCAACAACTTTTCTCCTCAGATGGACCTTTTCTCCTCTTCCAGTGGCTGAAGTATGACAACTTCTCTGCCTCAGAATTTATCTTTATTATTTCCCTTGTAATTTACTAGTCTTGGCCTCCTGACTTTCTCCAGATTTAACTAAGTTTAGTCTTGAAGAACCAAGGTCCTTTCTTGACTGATCCATTGCGTGTATTTATTATGAAAATATTTATTGAGTGTCCATTATGGAGTTTCTTTTCTTTTTTTCCTAATTTTTAAAAAATGTTTGTTATTTATTTTTTAAGAGAGAGAGAGACAGAGCTCAAGCAGGGGAGGGGCAGAGAAAGGAGGAGACAGAATCCGAAGCAGGCTCCAGACTCTGAGCTGTCAGCACAGAGCCCAACACAGGGCTCAAACTCCTGAACTGTGAGATCATGACCTGAACTGAACTCTGATGCTTAACCCACTGAGCCACCCAGGCGCCCATAACACTATGGAGTTTCTGATTAAATATCCTAATTTCTTTCAAGTCAGAGTAGATACAAAGAATGCCAAATATGCTTTGATTTCTAAATCTCATTTCCAACTAAAAGGAATCAGGACTCTTTGGATAAATAACCAATTCCAGGGTGCATCAAGGGAAAGTACAAGATGAACATGAACATCTTATGCCAGAAAGCAAGAAAAAAAATTGATCAGACATGTCAAGGGGCAGCATGGTTTGAAGGAGCTTCCACTTGCCAAATTTGAGATAATTTGATGTTTTAAAAAAATAAGTGATCATTAGGGGCATGTGGGTGATTCAATTGGTTAAGGATCCGACTCTTGATTTCGACTCAGGTCATGATCTCAAGGTGTGTGAGTTTGAGCCCCACATCAGGCTCTGCACTGACAGTATGAACCCTGCTTGAGAGTCTCTCTCCCTTTCTCTCTGCCCTTCCCCTGGCCACTTGCTTGTTCTCTCTCTTAAAATGCCTGTCAAAAGGCATAAGGTCAGTGTAATTTTGAGGGAACATCCATGATAAGCCCATACCGAGGGCATTCTGTAAAATAACTGGCCTATACCTGTAAAAAATGTCATTATCATGAAAGACAAAGGCTCAGGAGCTGTTTCAGATTAAAGAAGACTAAAGAGACACTACAGTAAAATACAACATATTGATCATTGGATCCTGGTCTGATGGGAATGGTGGTAAGACTACTATGAAGGAGGTTATCCAAACCTTTGTGTAAAGTCCATTGATCAGATGATGATGATGTGTCAATGTTAAATTTCCGATTTTGGTCATTGCATTATGGTTATTTAAGATCATTTTTGGAAAGTATACATTGATGTACTTAGAGCTAAAGAAACAGGATGACTGTAGTTTACTATTGTTTACTATTATTCAGGAAGAAACATGTAAATATGTAGAACAAATGATAAAGCAAATGTGGCACAATGTTAGCAAATGGGGACTCTTGCAACTTTAATATTGAAATGATTTTTTTATTTTTTTCTTTTGAGAGAGGGAGAGAGCAAGAATCCCAAGCAGCTTCTGTACTGTCATTGCAGACCCAACATGGGACTCAATGTCATGAGCCATGAGATCATGATGACCTGAGCTGAAATCAGGAGTCAGATGCCTAACTGACTGAGCCACCCAGGCACCCTTGAAAAAAAAATTTTTTTTTTTAATTTTAAAATAGGGCACACTGTAGTGGCCTACAGTGAGCAAACAGCACCAAAACATTTTCAAGAAAGTGCAAGAATATTTGTCCTCTTCTGGTCATTTGGAGTTATGTAAGGGTAAACAAACTCTATTACAGAAAACTCAACAGCAAGTTTCTTAATTTTATCAACTACTAGTCAGTGACTTTCAACCTTTCCTACACATTGGAATTTCTTAGGGAAGTGTAGAACAATACTAAAGTCTAGGACCCTCCACCTGAGATACCCTGATTTCATTGGTCTGGGCTATGGCCCGGGTGTGGGGATTTTGTTAAGCTCCCTGCATTTTTCTCATGTGTAGCCAAGATTGAGAACCATTGTTAGCTGGTAGCAGTGCTTGGTAGATTTGATTAGTGGGAGGACAAAAGGAAAAACAGAACTTAATAAAGTTGTATGCATGAGATAATTTGTGTCCTCTTTGGCTCCCACCCAACTTCTTCCCTATCATTTATTTATTTATTAAAAAAATTTTTTTTAAATGTTTATTTATTTTTGAGACAGACTGTGAACAAGGGAGGGGCAGAGAGAGAGGGAGACAGAGAATCCGAAACAGGCTCCAGGCTCTGAGCTGTCAGCACAGAACCTGATGCGGGGCTCGAACCCATGAATCATATCATGACCCAAGCCAAAGTCGGATGCTCAACCAACTGAGCCACCCAGGCGCCCCCCGCCCCCCATCTTTATTTTTTATACTTCACCAATATTATTAGTATTTGTCATTCATTATCAACTTTTTTCTGGTTTTCTTACCATCCTGAAATGGTACTTGTTTCTTCTTTTGTTAACATTTTGTATGCTTTATGACCAAGTTATTGCCTACATTGACATAAAAATATATAATTAAAAAACTCCCCTAACTCTTCAAACCTTCTTTCGAAATGAGTTCTGGTAACCTTTTTTTATTCAAGGATTTGTAAAAGTTTAAAACCTACAGATTGAATCATGTCTGGATAAATACCACATTTTAAAAAATGGATAGACTCTGTTCCTTTTACTTCCTGCAACACCCACCAGAACTGCCACTGGAACATATTCTTTAAGTTTATACTAGGATTGGAAGAGTTTCAGTTACATCCTGTTTTGATATTTCAGCTCCTGCTGCTATTCACAGTTCAGATGTTTGAAACCCTGCTGCTTGTCCTTTACTATTCCTAGAAGTAAATGATGGGAAGGGACCCTAAGAACTGGATTTGGCAGCTGAGGACTTGATGGAGAGGAGCAGGACTCTAAAGGGCCCAGCTTTCCTGACTGCAATTATGCAGTTGTTGATTAACTAAAACTGATTTTTGTATTAATTTGTTTGCCTCACTGGCAGTCGATTTTGATGTAACAAATCTTTTTAGTGCTCAACTTTTATGTTTCTTACCAGTTTCATTTTTCCCATTTAGAGGCTTTAGCAGATCACAGAATTTGCTTTCCCCACAATTTCTGTGCTGATGAATGAGGTCTGGTTAAAATGAACATCAAACATAGTCTTAAAAACGGAGGATAATGAGGCAGTGTTGTAGAAGAGTTTAAGAGTACAGATTGGGCGCCTGGGTGGCTCAGTTAGCGAAGCATCCGACTTCAGCTCAGGTTATGATCTCACAGTTCATGGGTTCAAGCCCCGCATCGGGCTCTGTGCTGTCAGCTACCTCAGAGCCTGGAGCCTGCTTCATATTCTGTATCTCTCTCTCTCTCTCTCTCTCTCTCTCTCTCTCTCTCTCTCTCTCTCTCTCTCTGCCCCTCCCTGTTCACGCTCTCTCTCTCTCTGTCTCAAAAATAAATAAAACTTTAAAATAAAATAAAATAAATTTATTAAAAAAGAGGTTGAATGGGGAGTAGCCAATTTCTTTTTCGTGGGCTTAGTGGTGTATTTTCTTCTTTCTTTTAAAACTAGTTGAGGATTATTATCTTCTTGTCTTTCAGCTCCAGTTTTCTGAAGATAGGTGAGCCTGGTCCTTAAAGTAGTGATGATAGCCCTGGCATTTCCCAGTGCAGGGCCTGAGCACTCATTCAGGATTGTGCCTTTAGAAATGACTCTGGTTTGTACCATTCTTGAAGCTTCAAGATTATATTTCTGTTAGATCAGTTGAATAGGATGGGGCCTTGAGGTCTGTCAGCTTCTTAAAGTGCTAATTAGAGCAGTGATTCTCAGCCCTAGTGGTGCATTAGAATCTCTTGGAGAGACTTTAAAAAATAGGAACCTAAGAGTTATCCTTGACGTGCTGATTTATTTGCTCCAGAGTAGAGCCTGAGCACTGTTATTTTTATTTATTTTTATTTTTTAAATGCTTATTTATTTTTGAGAGAGAGTGCGAGAGAAAGAGAGCACATGCATGTGTGCACACGTGAGCGAACTGGGGAGGGGCAGACAGAGGAGGGGAGACACAGGGTCTGATGCAGGCTCCAGGCTCTGAGCTGTCAGCACATAGCCTGACGTGGAGCTCAAACTCCCGGACTGTGAGATCATGACCTGAGCTAAAGTCAGATGCCTAACTGACTGAGCCACCCAGGCTGCCCGTTACTATTTTTAAATACCTCCCAGGTAATATTAGTGTGTAGCCAAGGTTGACAACCTCTGGATTCAACAGTCAGGAATAGTTCTGAGGGCAGCTCTGTCACTGACTCATTCTGTGATCTTTGAGCCTTAGTTCTTTATCTGTGAAATTGAGAGTAGGTGAATGAGCTGATACCTGGATTCTTTTTGGTTCGAAAACAGATTTGTGAACTGTTCCCATGCCTACATTTATTTTTTCCCTTGGGACCTCGAAATTCTGATGGAAGATCATCCCTCAGATGCCATTCTCTCCCCATTGTAGTAAGATATGAGATTTGCTCTTTCCTTGTTCCCACACTCCCTACCATCTGGATTGCAGCTTCCTCTCTGGCCATAACTTAAATGATGGTGTGGTTTTTTTTTTTTTTTTAATCAATGGTCAGTTAATATTCTAGGGATTTGAATTGTACCTATTCTGTAATTTTTAAATTCTCTTCTTCAGTTGCTGCCCTGCCTCTGGTCAGTTGTCATGTTATTTATTACAGAGTGCACTATTTTGCTCTAGTTTTCTGGTCCTGGGATCTCACCAATTTGTTCTCTTTTCTTGTAGGAGAAATCTTTGAATTGAAGGCTGAACTCAACAATGAAAAGAAAGAAAAGAGGAAGGAGGCTGTGAAGAAGGTGATTGCTGCCATGACTGTGGGGAAGGATGTTAGGTGAGGCTCATCACCTCTGCTACTGGTCACTTTAGACCCTTACCCTATGTTATGGCTTTTACTGCTTTTCATTTAACTGTGGTTAATCAAAGAACCTATAAGAATGGGTTTGTCCCACTGAAAAATCACAAGGAAATGTAGTTGCTTTTAAGTGAACTCTTTTACTTAAGGGTTTTTCTGAAGAATGAAACCAGTGGGGCTTGAACCCATGAGCCATGAGATCATGACCTGAGCTGAAATCAAGAATTTGAACGCTCAACTGACTGAGCTACCCAGATGCCCTACATATCATAATTAAAACAAAAGAATATAGATATCTTTGAGCCTTCATTGTAGTTATTACCTAGTTGAAGAGACCCAAGATTTAAAAAATTAGGGAATAATAATTTGGAACTAGAGTATACATTAAAGGCAGTAAGAATTCTACAAAAGAGAGATCTGTGTAAATAGGAATAGTTGAAGAACCCTCCTTGGAGGAGGCAGAATTTTGCCATGCCTAGATAGCTTGAAGAAGCAGAGTAGAGCTCAGCGATTCATAGATTATCATATATCTGTCTCGCCTGCAAGTAACTCCAAGTTCAGTCCTGTCATAGAAATACAATGTGAGCCTCATATATAATTTTAAAATTTTCTGATCGCCAAATTAAAAAAGTAAAATATAGATGAGATTAAGTCTAATAATGTATCTTATTTAACACAGTATATCAAGTATTGTTCCAGCATGAAATCAATATAAAAATTATTAATGAGGTAATTTACATTACATTTTTCATACTAAGTCTTCAAGATCCAATATGTATTTTATACGTATATCACATCCCAGTTCAGACTAGCCACACTGCCAGTGAGCAGCTACCTGTGACTAGTGGCTACTATATTGGAAAGTTCAAGTTTCTAGCTTTATAAGTTGGTACTTAACAGTTTTTACCTCTAGAACTTTGTTCTTGATCAGGATTTTTTTGATCTTGGGCAGGTTGTTGGAATTAAGTTACTCAGGATCTTAAATTTTCTGTTGGTTAATGTGTCAAGTTTGTTTGCCAGTTTTTAGTTGTTTTGCCCATGAGTTATTCTAAGAAATGAAAGGAACATTCATTTTGGGGGAATGGTAATTCGTGTTTGTTGAGTATCTACATGTGCATGAAACTATTCTAGGTATGTAGACTCAGGGTAAACAGTTTGCCTTTCAGGACGCCTGGGTGACTCAGTCAGTTAAGCGACCGACTTCGGCTCAGGTCATGATCTCATGATTCGTGGGTTCAAGCCCTGCGTCAGGCTCTGTGCTGACAGCTCAGAGCCTGGAGTCTGCTTCAGATTCTGTGTTTCCATCTCTCTCTGCCCCTCCCCTGCTGGCACTCTGTCTCTCTCTCTGTCAAAAATAAATTTAAAAAACATTTAAAAAATTTAAGGAACAAAACAGGTTGCCTTTAAGAGCAGTCATTCGTTCGTTGGAGATAAGGTGGATTCTTTGACTTTGCAGTCCATCTTCCTTTCTGTAAATAACTATTTCTGCTTATTGTGTTTGTGTGTGTGTGTGTGTCCACGAGCTGTACCAAGTGACCAGTTATTTCAGTCATTCTTTCTATAGAAATACGCTTTTTCTTTCTGTGTACTTGTAGTAAGATGTTCAGAAGGATTTAGAAGTTTTACAGTATTCTGATAAAGCTTTAAGGGGAAGTTTAATTGCTAATCTCTCAAAATTATAGTTCACCTATATTTTAAAATACAGCTTATACTTTAAAATCTGATAAGGTCAATCCTTCTAAACTAATGATGCCACTTTCCTTTGGCTTTACAAGAAAGTAGTAAATCATGAAGTGACAACTTGGAAAAAGTGTAAACTTTTATATTTGAGGAGACTCATTTTCATTGACTGAATATGTAATATTGAGGTTAAAGAAATAGGGGCACCTATGTTGCTCAGTCGATTAAGCATCCGAATATTGATTTGGGTTTAAGGTCATGATCTTAATGGTTCATGGGATTGAGCCCACTGTTGGGCTCTGCACTAACAGCATGGAGCCTGCTTGGGATTCTCTCTCTCCCTCTCTGTGCCCCTCCCCCACTTCCATGCACTCTCTTTCTCTCTCTCTCTCTCAAATAAAATTAAAAACATACATTCCACTAGAAAGGAATCAGGACTTAGAAAAATGACTGATTTTAATTGTGAAATTAGAAATGTACCAAGTGATCTTGGATGGAGGGTCATATACTATCAGAAAGCAAGGAAACTGGTGAAAATACAGGGTCACATCCCAGGGACTCACGAGTGAACAGAGTAAGTTCTCACTGGCCAAGGATAGAAGAGTATGAACATTAAAAAATGTAGCAGCCATAGTGTGTTGAACCTACAATGAATTGATATGTAGAATTACTGTTAATTTGCATGTGTGATAAAGATCGTGATTTTTTTAAAAGCAACATTCCTAAAAGATATGCCTTCAAATATATATATATATGAAATTATATGATATCTAGGATTTGGTTAAAAAGAATCCAGAGCAACTGGGGAAGGGAAGGAGAATGGATTGTAGATATGTATCAACAAGATTGGATATGTATTAATACTTGCTTACAGTTGGGTGATGGGTATATTGGGTTCATTATCCTGCTCTTTCTATTTTGTTTAGAGAATTTTTGTAATGAAAAGTTTCTTTAAAAATCTGTTTTTTAGAGACTTTCTTGAGACCAGGGTTACAGTTTCTTTAGAAATTCATCTTGGTTATATAATTATCATTACCATGGGGACATTTGTCCTTGCATCATATCAGTTTGTAAAATAAGGCCATTTCTTCAGGTTCTACCCATTAGCTTGGCACCAACATCTTTTTATTTTTTTTTTCACTTTTCTCCTCTCAGCTCTCTCTTTCCAGATGTAGTGAACTGTATGCAAACCGACAATCTGGAATTAAAGAAGCTCGTGTATCTCTATTTGATGAACTATGCCAAGAGTCAGCCAGACATGGCCATCATGGCTGTCAACAGCTTTGTGAAGGTAACATTTCCCCCAGGGACTCAAGAGTAGTCTCTTCTGCCTCAAGTAACCTTGAGTTTCTTGATATAGTTAATGGCTGCATTGCAAATAAGCAACTTCTGTTCTAAAAGAGGGCCTATGGAGGAGTACTGGCAGTGACTAGGAATGTTCGTGATTTTAAGCATTTTTTTTTAATAGTTTATTGTCAAATTGGTTTCCATATAACACCCAGTGCTCTTCCTTAAGCATTCTTTATACCAGTATTTGTCATCCAGTTCAGACCATATGGAGAGTTTTCTGTTAGCCGGTCTTGGTGTCCTTGCCAGATGGAAGAGGAAAACCAGGTGAAGAAGCCTTAGTGTTTTACCTGCCCAGGCTGACACAGCTTAGGTGTGTCATTGCAGTTTCAGTAACCTGGGCTTTATTTTCTCTTGTAAAAACTGTGCTTATGAGTTAGAAGTAGCGGAAACCACAGGAGCTACTGTTTCTATTTTGTTTCGCTTAATAGGTCTTAACACTTGATTAATTTTTTTTATTGTAGAAACTTTCACACTTATTCAAATAGAGGAAACAGTATTCTAAATTCCTACCCATCTTGTGGTTTCAGTAGTTAACAACCCATGACCAGTGTTGTTTCATTTATTCTCCCCATACATGCTTTCCTGACTCCCATTCTTTCTCTTACTAGATAAGTTTAAAGCAAATCCCAAACATCATAAGGATGAAAAATCATTTCATTCTTAACTTTGTCAGAATAAGATCTCTTTTTTAAACATAACTACAATTGTCACATCTTAAAAAATTGACCTTTAAAAAATTTCTTATTATTGAACATGCAGTCATAGTTTTCCTATCATTAGATTTGATAGGCCTAATAATGAGACTGTACCTATTAAAAGTACATACATATTTAATATATATATAAAACATTTATTGCTTTTTTCCCCCTCTGTTAAACTGTTTTGAAAAATCAACAATACACTTTCTTCTTGTGGAATTCTTGTTCTTTTCCTGTGTTTAGCTACAGAATCAGAACATAACATTTTATTTTTTTTATGTCTGATGGTTCATAGGTGGACTACATCATTGGAAAGATAGTTTAACTTACATTTTTTATCCTTTGATGTGTACACAGTTTAGAATGTTTAAAGAAATTTTTAGCATAGGAGTATTCTATTTGTACTGTATATGGAAGTATTTGCTAATAAAGGAGAATGTAGGAGTGCCTGGCTGGCTCAGTTGGTAGAATACGCAACTCTTGAAACTTGGGTTCATGAGTTCGGGCCCACTTGGGTGTAGAGTTTACTTAAAAATAAATAAGTAAGTAAATAAATTGGTCATTAAAAAAGAGAAAGAAAGAAAAAGAGAATGTATGTTAATTGGGATCTCAGAGGGCTCTCTCTGCTGCTTAACTCCAGGAACTTAAGGCAGGCCCAAACCAGTTTCTCTCTCCTTTGCTTTCTTGGCTGCAGGCCCCAGAAGGTCCAGACCACTTTTCTCTCTACTTGATATTTGCAGACTGGCTCTGGACTGGGACACATCTTTTCAGTTCCTCATTTTTTTCCTGTTGTTAAGGCAGGTCCACTAATAGCCATGGAGATGGTAATACCAACTCACTAAGCTGCTGCCCAGCCCTGGAATGAATCCTTCTGGGCATTTCTTCATTGTGTTTTTAAAACAATTAAATGATTTTCTAAACTCATAAACAGGCCACTAAGATTTGTACTTAGGAAACAATAGCATGGGATGATTATGTTCTGATACAGAATATATCTAGAAGGTTACATTAAGGAAATACTCTTGTGGCATGTATAAACTAGACTATTGACTTTTCATTACCATGTATGCCTATAGCTGTCAGTGATTTTTTTTTTGTTTTTTAAAGGACTGTGAAGACCCTAATCCTCTCATTCGGGCCTTGGCAGTCAGGACCATGGGGTGCATCCGGGTGGACAAGATTACAGAATATCTCTGTGAGCCCCTCCGCAAGTGTTTGAAGGACGAAGATCCCTATGTTCGGAAAACAGCAGCAGTTTGTGTGGCAAAGCTCCATGATATCAATGCCCAAATGGTGGAGGATCAGGGATTTCTGGATTCTCTGCGGGATCTCATAGCAGATTCAAATCCAATGGTAACAAGCTTCTTTTATAAAGAGAACAGTGCTTAAAATGCGTCCCTCTTAAAATCATGTTTAAAACAAATCTTATGTTTGGGGCATTGGAACCTTGGTTAGCTATGGGAAGCATGAATTCTGTGTGTCCCTCAGATTACTTGTCTCACCTTGTAGGTATTTTCTGAGGTGAAAACCAATTACTAAAATAGGGTTTTAAAGCAAACCTTTGCATCATACCTACCCCTGTATTTGCTCAGCAACTGGTTCTTTCATCATTTTTTAAGTTTTTTTTTTTTTTTTTTACCTTAAATTGATAGCAGTTTTTTAAAGATGATTTCTTCAGATAGATGTGTGTGGTCTTTTCTGGCAGCGTGGCAATAGGAACAAAGTTATGTTTAGTGCTTGATTATTTTCACGCATTCTCCTACAGGAAAATTCTAGGACAAAATTCTCTTTTGACAACTAATGTTTTAAACATTTGGTAGCTAGGGGCGCCTGAGTGGCTTAGTCGGTTGAGCATCAGACTCTTGGTTTCAGCTTAGGTCATGGTCTTACAGGTTGGTGAGCTTGAGCCCCACATTGGGCTCTGTGTCGATGATGCAGAGCCTGCTTGGGATTCTTTCTCTCCCTCACTCTCCGCCCCTCCCCTGCTCTTGCTTGCTCTCTCTCTAAATAAATAGATAAACTTAACCAAAAAAAAATTAAACATTTGGTAGCTAGAACACAACACTTTGAAATTTGGAGACCTTTTATTTCTCTTATTCACATTTTTAACTTCGTCCACGTAATGAAGGGGAAAAGTGGTATGTTGACTCTGCTAATACCTGGAGCTCATTTGAATTGAGTGGTTGGTCAGAGTATCATTGCTGAGAAGACGAAGGAATATGGTCGCTTTTTCTCCTCTTTTTGCCTAATGCAATATTTACTTGGAGGCGAATTACTGTAAGTTAATCAAATGGATAACCTCTGAATACTCTTTGTGGAACTTTTTAGAATTTGCCTTGAAATAGACATTGTCTCTCCTTGTAAATTACCCACTCAGATCTTTGCTTTGGTATTTCATTTGGTTCATCTTATTCTTTGAGTAGCCTTGGCTTCTGTGTATTCTCTTTCAAGTTTAGTATCAAGGTCAAAGGATGAAGCAAACCCCCCCGCCATTTTTTTTTAAGGTACTGTGGTACTGACTATCAGAAGGTGAGCCACCCTATGGGTACAGAAGTGGATGTAGATGTAGATGTGCTTAAACCATGACTTCTGGTAGGATGTCGCCATCGGTATTAGAAGATTCAATCATTCCTTTTTCCCCCACCTCAAGTAGGATCACATGACCTCTCTCCCCCCTTTCATTATATTCCATAAAGAAAGAAATTTATAGGGGCGTCTGGGTGGCTCAGTTGGTTGAGCATCCTGACTCTTGATTTTGGCTCAGATCATGTGATCTCACGGTTTGTGGGTTCGAGCCCCATGTTAGGCTCTGTGCTGAGAGTGCAAAGACTGCTTGGGATTCTGTCTCTCTGCCCCTGTCCTGCACGTGTGCTGTCTCTCAAAATAAGTAAATTTAAAAAAAAATGTTTAAGGTATTATTATCTATGTTATAGACTGTGTAGCTGGTCCCAAGTTGTATTTTAGTGTTGCTTTTGAGTCACTGTTACTCTTAGCAGCTGTCTCTGAAATTTTCTGAGGACAAGATGAAAAGTATTTGGCTTTCATGCTCCACATTTCGGGCCTCCAGATGAAGAGGATATTGTGCACTCATGGAAACTTGTTAAATAGTCAGTGGGGCTAAGAATGTGGAGTGGAATGAGGTGAAAGTGAGTTCTAACTCATTTAGGCAATTCCATTTTGGGGAGAAAAAGGCATTTTTATACTAATGTAAATTCTTCAGAGTAGAACCTGTAAAATTAGATGATCAGGGATAGGGAGTAACTGATAGTTTGGTAAAGGATTGCTTTTTCTTTTTTTCCTTTTTCCTTTCTTTCTTTTCTCTTCTCTAGACAGTTCTTTAGAACTTAAATCTTTGTCTAGATCAGTTGAAAGGATGGAATGATTCTGGAACAAGACCTATTTTAAGTTTTCATTATGGAGGAAGGGCTGGTTTTTGTCCAGCCCATCATACTCTCAAGTAACATGTATGCCATTTGTTTATTTATACTTTATATTATGGGAATTTTCAGACATACTCAAAATTAGAGTGACTAAGTGAAAACAAGAGATGAATGAATCTGCTTACCATCGTCAGCTTCAGTAGTTGGCACGTGCCAGGCTTGTTTCACCTGTCTCCCCCGCGCCGTACCTGCCTGTATGAGTAATTTAAGTAGGCAACATATCAGTGGGTCTCTATTGAAATTTAATATAACACTATATGAAACTAGAATATTCTTCACATTTCCTAATCTGTTCTTACTACAGAAAATCAGGTGGTGATTTCAGGGGGTTTTCACAAGTTACCTTTGAAAAAGCTTTTAGAGAAAATTTAAGGTCACTTGGTAGATTTTGAGAAACTTTCAGGAGCCGCTTTTCTTTTACTGTGTTTTTATTGCTGATTTTCCTAGAGTAGGTATAAACAGTAATTATCATTGGACCTATCATTTTCTAAACAGAAAATCTTTTTGATTCTTGTCAGATTTCTCAGTAGCAGAACTTTTCCCTTAATATTGTTCAGTGGCGTGCTAGCAAGGCTCACAGGGTGCAAAATTTAAAGTGGTACTCATGTTCAGGTGCCAACACTATACCTGCAGAAGCCTGGAAGTGGAGTGTCTCCTTAAATTTGTACCTTGCCTGCCTTACTCTTGTCCTGGCCTTGTTTTACATACTCCTATTCACATCATTTTTTGAGCTCTTCATGCTTGTTTTAGTGAAGAAACTGAAAAGATAGCCAACAGACACACACACCTAATTTTGATTTCGAACCCATACTTTTCATCTTAATTATATGTTTTGCTTTTTGCCAAAAGTATTTCAGCTGGCATTTAGACCACTGATTTTCCTTTTTTATCAGCTGGGTCAAAACTTAGTGATAGGAAACAGGTGAGTGTGTGAATGTAAGGTGTAGTAGCTCAAACATCTGAGAAATTCCTGAGGCTTCTGATGACCATGTGTTCTTAGGAAAAGGCAAATTTAAACTTAAATGCACTCTATGCCAGATACATGCTTTTACTTACAATATATTACTTTGTTCTCCCATCTTCCCAGTGCAGTAGAGGCTATTCTATGTTGAGATCAAGAGGTACACACCCAGGCAGTTATCCCGGGGTCCTGCAGCTAGAGCTGATGTAGCCAGGATTCTGACGTAGCTGTGTGTATTCACACATTCACATTTAGAACTGTTCTATTGTCTCAAAATGGTTAACAGTTTGAACATATGAAGGCCTTTAATTATCAGATCTGTTTTACTATGGAAATCCTCTCAAGCTCCCTCTTCTGATGCTTGAGTCCTCTCTTACTGCTCTGGAGGAGGAATTTTGTTGCACTTTTTCAGAAGTTGTTCCACATGGTGGCAGCACTGTACCAGCAAATATTAGAATCTCTTGCAAAAAAAAAAAAAATTAACACTCCCAGGGTGTTCTGCCTTAGTAATTTTCTTATAGCTCACTTCAGAAGGGCATCCTTCTGAAAGCACCTGCAGAAAGGACTTTGAAATTTGACAGTAAAATGTTGATCTCCAAGCTTATTCCTGGGGTTAGGGTACCTTACTGCAAGTAAGTTTTCATTCCCTGTCTTTCTGGGGGGATCACACACCTTCTTTTCTTGCAGTTATCCCATTTATAACAGTTAAAGCAGACTTTCAGTGAAATAACTATTTGAAAGAGAAAAGATAGACTTTGAAGTAAAAAAAATTCTGTTAAATTCTGACTCAACATCGCTGAGTTGTTTCCTCTTATGTCGAATGAGGGGCGCCATTGTAGAAAGGTGTTGGGGGTATTTATTGAGCTATGGCATAAAAAGCACGTATTTAAGGGGCAACTGGGTGGCTCAGTCGGTTAAGTGTCTGATTTCGGCTCAGGTCATGATCTCACGGTTCGTGAGCCTATGTCAGGATCTGTGCTGGCAGCTCAGAGCCTGGAGCCTGCTTCAGATCCTGTGTCTCCCTCTCTTTCTGCTCCTCCCCCCCCTCACACTTTGTGTGTGTGTCTCTCAAAAATAAATTTTAAAAAATTTAAAAACACATATTCAAGCGCTTAGCTTATGGGAATTTATGAGAATGACGGCTGCTGCTTCTGTAACTATGAAATAGACCTTAGGCAGGGTTAACATTATTGCTACAATATTAACTTAAAAGGTCCTGATGCCTTTGATAGCTGTGCAAACTCCTATAGTACAGTCTTTTCTGAGAGAATTAGAGCCAAACTTATTTCCAGATGCAGATTTTATTTTTCATTATTTTGAAAGCAAACCTGTATTCAGAATGAGCAACCACTTTGGAGCTACAGGAGAATAGCTCCCATGACTTTTTAAATTTTTAAAATTTCCACCAAGTATATATTTACAAGAAAAAAATGCACTTTTGAGTGGTAGTGACTGTTTTATAGCTTTTTGCCCTCCTGTATTATGGTTTTTATTTTTTCCTCCAAGGCATTTGAGATATTCTGACTTCAGAATTTGGGATATTCTGACCGTATTCATGCTGGAGTCTGCCACTCCTGAGACTCCCAACAGCCCTGTCACACGTGTTTGCTTTTGTTTGTGAACTCGGCTCTCCTGAGTCCATTGGCTTAGGACTTCACTCCTTTGATGTCTTCTAAACCCTCTCCTTTCTACCTCCATCAGTCACTGAGGGCTGCTCCGTGAAGCCCCACTTCCACTGCTCTATCCTCTTGGCCAAAGCACAGATTACTGAATAAGTCGGAAACCTATTTCTATTTGATGAGTGTACTGCACAAGCAGTATGTTCTCAGAATAGCCTCAGCTTGGCCCAGAATAGCCTTTAGCAAAGGTTCTGGTTAAAACTGCTAGCTTTTTTTAGTTGGAAATTATTCTAGAAAGCCGATTTATGGAAAATAACATCTTATTTGTAAGAAAAAAAATATGTTTTAACTGTGTGCTGGCCAGTTGGTTTGTAACCCTCCTGGGAGCTTCCCTGGTGTCATCTGAAAACCGTTCCCTATAAGCGGAGGACAGAGAGACCAAAGAGAGAGGCAGGTCACTTCAGGCTGGTAGGTGGCAGTTCTGATAAGCAGAGAGAACTTACATATGAGGCTTGTCTTAGGCAATGGCAAGACATGGATCCTCATTCATACCCAAGTCTTACAGAGAGACCTTGACTGGGTTCATTCACATCTATCATGCAGGTGTTAAAGACAAGTGGTACCCACATTCCAAGGACAGGCATAGGATGAGAAGCCTTCAGTGGCCAGATGCCAGCTCACAGGTCAAATGGAAGTCACACCTCTTTGGTGACCATCACCAGCATGTAGAAGCAGCATGGTATGATGGCAGTGGTTCTCAGCTGGGGGCAATTTTGCTCCCCAGGGGACATCTGGGAACACTTTGGTTGTCACAACTAATGGGAGGGATGCTACTAGCATCTAGTGGGGAGAGAGTACACGGATACGTCAAACAGTGGACAGGACAGCCGCCCAGAGCAACCCAAATGTCAGTAGTGCTAAGTTTGCAAAAATTTGGATTATAGAAATAATGGAAATAGCATATAAGCATTTAGGGCCAGAGTGGCTGTTGTTTTGAGTCCTCGTGTGGCTGCTTGGTAGAAATGTGGCTTTGAGCAAGTTATTTAAAATGAGCTTCAGTTTTTTTTGTCTATAAAAAGGTAATAATGCTTATTGTACTCAGCTATTTTTGCATATGAACGAATATTTAAAAACAAAAAAATAAAAAACATTAAAAAAAATTTAAAGATCAGTCTAGAACACAGAAAAACTTCATGACTTTGCTTAATTTAGTATTTTATATGATTTTTCTTATCTTTAAATGTATATTAATAAGTAGAGTTTTAAAATATAATGTCATACATAAGTAAAATGAGAAATATATAGTGCTGTTCATGCCTAAAGTCCGTAATGGAGTTCTGGAGCTGGTAGAATTTTAGGCGCATGTGAGAGTCCCCATATGTGGCAGGCACTTAATAAGAGTAATGTGGAAGGTAATATGTTCAGTCTGTCTGGGTTCCCCAAATGAGTAATGTTATATTTGGTACTAAAAGAGGAGTAATTTCTGCAGAAATGGAGTAAGTATAATCATTGAAGGCTGCTCTGATATAAGGCCGACTGCCCACTCTTGAATTTCCCACCGGTTGATCTGAGTGCCAACAATTCTGTGTCTGCTTATAGAGGAAGTAAATACTTTTTGTTTCCTGTGTAATAAACTCCGGAAATCTTTCTGTGATTCTTCTTTTTAAACAGTTTATTATCAGTTTTTATTCTATCAATTGTTACTAACTCATGGGTTCTTTTTATTCCTTTTACATTTTTAAAGTTTATTTTGAGAGAGAGAGAGAGAGAGAGAGAGAGAGAAAGAGAAACACCCAAGCAGGCCCCATGATACAGAGCCTGATCTCACAACTGTGAGATTATAACCTTTGACAAAATCAGGAGTCAGACGCTTAACCAACGGAGCCATTCAAGTACCTTCTGGGTTCTTTTTTTTTTTTTTTTTTAATAAGCACATTTTATAGGGGATAATTTTAGAATAACAGAAAAGTTGCAAAGATAGTACAGAAAGTTTTCATATACGCTTCAGTCAGTTTCACTTAATGTTAACACCTTATATAACCATGGGACATTTGTCAAAACTAAGAAATTAGCATTGGTACATTATTATTAACTAAAGTACAGATTTTATTTAAATTTCACCTGTTTCAACACAAATGTCCTTTTGCTATTCTAGGATTCAATCCAAAATACCAAATTGCATTTAATCACTTCTTTTTATAAAGAGTTGACTCACTCTATATGAAAGTATCTCAAAAACAGAAAAGTGCCTTGTAATTATGAAATGGTATTTTTCTCCCCCCAGTACGGTATGGCATAGTGGTTAAGACTCAGACTCTCGAGCCAGACAGAATTGGGTTTGTATGCGGGTTCTGTCATTTCTTGGCTCCCTGGACTTCTCTCTGTCCTCATCTACAAAGTAGAGGTGATAAATAAAATTTCTCTTGTAGGGTTGTTGTGACAATGAAGGAGAGAGGGCTTGCAGAGTCCTTAACCCTGAACCTGGCAGAGAGAGCCCTTCTTAGTATAACTGCCATTTATGGTCCATATTGTATAGTCTCTGTGGTGCTGGAGATTTATAAGTTTAAAGGGGTTGATTTTTCATTTGTACATTTATTCTTAAAAGATTTAGTTCTTTTGTTATATGTTATTTATGTAAATATTTTTTAACATTTATTTATTTTTGAGAAACAGCATGAGTTGAGGAGGGGCAGAAAGGGGGAGACACAGAATCCGAAGCAGGCTCCAGGCTCTGAGCTATCAGCACAGAGCCCGACGCGGGGCTCGAATCCATGAACCATGAGATCATGACCTGGGCCGGAGTTGGATACCCAACCAACCCAGGCTCCCCTTGTATATGTGTATGTTATTTAAAGGCAGACATTGTTTTTAGGGTAATTCTGGGGGCAGCTTACTCACAAATGAAGATAGCTCTATTTACAGTGTTATTACATCATTGCAGAATTACTTTTAAAAGGTAATATTCCAGGAAATCCCTTTAAAGCAATTCATCAACAACTTCTTAAAAAGTGAATCTGTTGTACATAGTAATGCTGAAAGATCACAGCTCATTCCTTTCTTAGTGTCCCCTTTAAGATGATCTCCAGGCTTTTAATGTGGCGGGGGGTTACTTTGTTCTCATAGGGAGATAAGTAGTATGATGACTTGTTGTTTGTGTTGCAGCTTGCTCTAGTGTAATTTCAGGGTCTGTGGGCCAAGCAACCCTGATTGTTAGGAGTGCCTTTTGTCTATTTGTAGATCCCTATTTGTGGTGTGGGAATATTCGCATTTTGTCAGACCATATCTTAAGCCACTTTAAGAAATGAATTTTATTGAGTCTTATTTGTAAATCTTAATTGTTATAATGTATAGAGACTTCCTTGTCATCATGAGCTGTGTTCCTTAGTCCTGGGAAGTTGACGGGGGGTACATTATAGGATGTAATACAGTTGGCATATTATCTGTTGGCGTTCTGGACAGTGTGTTGGATTAAAGTATGAGCTCTAAGCTTTACTTAGGTGAGGGGGAAAATATTAACTGGTACTGCATAATCATTGTGTCCTTAAGGAGATGATCAGGACTGAAACATGCTTGGGACAAATACATGTTGCCTTGTGCTTTCATATGTCATTTGAAGCAACTCCATAAAGGAGAAAGTGAGATTCCTAATGATTTTTAGGAGGATAAAACATGTAAACTACCTGTATATTCAGCATAATAGTTTCTGGTCAATTATTATGCTTTCACTTGATTTTAGTTTTTAGGAGCACCAGCCAAAAGGGTTGTAAATTGAACAAGAAAACTGAAGTATAAACCTGTATAGAGAGTCATTTAGATAGTAATTGAGTTAATTAGGGGGAGGGTACTGTACTTGAAAGGGATCTCTTTCTTGAGTTCTGAGGCTATGGAAATGGAGATACAGGATGAAAGTCAAAGGGACAGGGACATGTGTGAGAGATTTCTCATAAAGGAGCTTCTGTCTGTGACACTCCAGTCCCACAAGAGATCTGGATTTCCCTTCTAGAGTTCTTTTTTTTACAGGATCATTTTTATTTTAACCATACCTGCAGCTCTTGCTTGGTCATCTTTAAAAAAAAAAAAAAAATGAGGTCAAGTTTATGTCTTCACAATTGATGCATATCAGATAGGGGTAGCTTATAAATCAGATTTTATAGCTGGATAGTAAATTCTGCCTTGCTACGTGCTGTCGGGATATGATTATCTCTGAAATACATGAAGTAGAAGAATCCATTTTTCTCTTTGTATAAGTCTGCATGTCACTTTTGCCTGGACATGATGTTTTGATTATCGTATCCTCCCCCAACTCTGATTTTTCTTTCCGTTTCTCCCAGCCTAAGTTCACAGCTCCTGGCAATTCTGTAAATGCTGAAGGCAGAGTGATTGGTACTCAGAAACTGGAATCAGACACAAACCTTGGGTTCATATTCAAGCACTATCCCTTGCTAGCTGTGTTGACTAAACAAATCACTAACTTCTCTAAACTGATTTATAAATTCATTTTTAAAGCCTGTTTCCTTATCTGTAATAGGTGGATTTTGATAGCTACTACCTCAGAGTTGCTGTGAGGATTAATGGCACATAGTAAGTGTTCAAAACATTTTAGTAGTTACTGTCTTTTTTTCTCCTTGTGCAGCTTTCTCTATTAGGTATGGTATAAAGTAAGTTGAAACACAATTTGCTTACCTTAAAAAAAAAAACAAAAAACGCTGGCTCCTAGGGTCCATAAGAAACTATCACATTGAAGAGAAACCTGTAGTTAGGCAGAGAAAGATGTGTCTAGTATGGAGTGTGATTTTATATGTATCTATATGCTTTTGTATATAAATATGCTTACAGATATTTGTGTCTAATATCTGTATCTATAAAATAGTCATATCACATTAGATCTAGGGGGTTGGGGTAGGGAGAGGAGTGTTTAGTTGCAGTCATCCCAAGAAACACCATAACTGGGAGGCAAGATGAATAAAAAAAATTACACTATGTATATGTTCCTTTATAACCTAGATACCAACTTTTTATAAATCCACTAATGTACTGAGAAAATTCATTTAAAGAACCACATTTATAAGTGCATTTTTAAAGAAAAACTTCTTTAGAAACTCCTTTCTAGGTCACCTTGCTGGCTCAGTTGACAGAACATGTAACTCTTGATCTGGGTGTTGAGACTTCAAGCCCCATGTTGGGTGTAGAGATTACTTAAAAATAAAATGTTAAAAAAGTGTAAAGAAAAAAAAAGAAACTCCTTTCTTTCTTGGGAATTGCAGTTTTCTTAAGATGATCGTTAAAAGGCTGTTCTCTTCCTGGCAGTGTTTCCTAAGAGAAATGTTATGCGTGTTAGTCTTAGTTCAGATTCAAAGTGATAGTTCAAGTGAAAAGAGACATACCCTTTGTTTTAATACGTGGGTGTATTAAAGCAGTTACTCCAAGGGTTCGATTTTTTAAATTTATTATGTTGAATTACTCTTTGGAGAAGTCTTTCTGGAAAGAGGAAATAAATCTTAAATTCCAATCTTTATTTTTAAAGTTTATTTTTACAAATAGACAATATATGTGCTATGCACGTAGTACAAAATTCCAAAGAAGCAGAGTATAAACATCAGCAAGTGACTTGTCCTGTTACCCTGACCACCCAGCTGCTGTCCTGAAGTCAGTCTTTAGATTTGGTGTGACTAGCTTATTTTAAGTTTTCATTAGAGTGGGAGGACCATGGCTTAATGACTGGAAGAACACTTCACAGTCCCTAAAGGCCCACCTTTTGGTATGTTTCTGAAATCATAGCAGCCTGTGAAGATTAGGAGATGAAAGTGGAAGGCAGAACAGAGGAACTTGGAGAAGTTTTAGAGGAACGGTGGAATTTTGTTATGGAGGATGCATGTTTTGCTAGTTGGCCATTGGCTCAGTGACTGGTTGGCAGTAATCTCTTTTCTCAATGCAGCCCTTTCTAAACATAATCCTGTAATCTGGTCTCTCTGGATCTTTTAATTAGATTTACTTTTACCTATTTCCTTTTTTGTTTTAATGTGATCATGAGTGGAAATTGCCTTATTTTGCCACCAGAACATATACTTCATTAGCTGAATTATACACTTGGTTTAATTTCCAATTGCCTATGATAATGACAGAAGAATTCTAATTGTTCATTCTGTGCAGCATCCTTCTGTTCTCTTTCCTCCACGTTGCTTTTTTTGATTCCCTCAATCAAAGAAATATACATTCTTATTAACAGACTATATTTAACAAATAATTTTTTTTAACATCAAAAGGATTTAATGGCAAAAATGGTAAGTTGTGGTAGGACATATTATCTTGGACAACTGGTAACCAAAATTGGGCATGTGTTGGCAGTTATAGTTCGAAAACAGGCATTTGGTCTTCCGATATGACATTTTGATCCTTTATAATATGATCATGTCTATCAAGTGTAGAATACATGGGAAGTCTCTGTTTCCCTGCATGTACAGCACCTGAGGTGATGGAAGGGATTAGTATTTCACTCTTCATGACTTTTGTTTAGCCCCGAGTCCCATGCTTGACGGTAGTATACAAAGATTAAGTCAGAAAAGAACTTCATACATGGTACCATGTGGTATGTGGACTAGACAGTTCTTCCTGGTTTGTCTTACTAGCAGTAAAGTCATATCATATCCATATTCAGACTTACAAGTGAGCCTTTGATTTTTTTATCTTGGAATTTTGTAATCACTAAATTATAGCTGAGGAGGATTCTATTTATGGCATCATACCTTTTATGTACCTTTTATGTAATTATGTCAGACTTACATTATGTGATTAAAAAATCATATTCTCTAGACATTTATCTTCTAGGATAAATGCTGGGATAGTCTGCAAACTACTCAGATAAGTTGGATAGTAAAATCAGTAGTTGAGTGGCACAGTCAGTTAAGCATCCGACTCTTTTTTATTTATTTATTTATATAAATAATGATGTTCCTTACTGGACACGTTCTTTTTATTGTTATTATTTTTTAAATGTTTTATTTCTTTTTGAGAGAGAGACAGCATGAGCAGGGAAGGGTCAGAGAGAGAGGGAGACACAGAATCCAAAGACAGGCTCCAGGCTCTGAGCTAGCTGTCACCACAGAGCCTGACATGGGGTTCAGACCCACAAACCGTGAGATCATGACCTGAGCCAAAGCTGGATGCTCAACCAGCTGAGCCACCCAGGTGTCCCAAGCGTCCGACTCTTCATCTTGGCTTGGGTCATGATCTCATAGTTCGTGGGTTTGAACCCGCATCCTGCTCTGCACTGATGGTGTGGAGCCTGCTTAGGATTCTGTTTCTCTGCTTCTCTGCCTCTCCTCCACTTGTGCTTTCTTTCTCTCAAAATAAAAACTTGGAACAAATTGTATAAAATCAATAGCTGAATTGTGGCCATTATCTTTCTTACTGGCAAAAGGATAAAAAACTCTTAGTTCCTTAAACTTTTAGCAAGGGACTTCAGTGAGAACTAAGAATGAGTTGATGTTTGAACATTTTTAATAAATATAATGACTAAAGCTGCTATTTCTTATCTCATTGATACTTAGAGAATATTTATATGCAGTCTTAACCTTGCTTATTTTTAGTAACATTTGGGAGCCTCACTGCAAAATGGGGTTTTAGGGGTGCCTGGCTGGCTCAGTTGATAGAGTATGGAACTCTTGATCTCGGGGTTGTGAGTTCGAGCCCCACATTGGACATAGAGATTACTTTTAAAAAGTGTGGTTTTAAGAAGGTCTGGGTGGCCCAGTCGGTTGAGGATCTGACTTCGACTCAGGTCATGATCTTGCATTTCATGAGTGTGAGCCCTGTGTTGGGCTCTGTGCTGACAGCTCAGAGCCTAGAGTCTGCTTTGAATTCTTTGTGTTCCCTCTGCCTATGCCCCACCCCTGTTCACACTCCATCTGTCTCTCTCAAAAATAAAAACATTAAAAAAATTTTTAAACGAAGTCTTTTAATGTTTATTTTTGGGAGAGACAGAGCACAAGCACGGGAGGGGCAGAGAGAGAGGGAGACACAGAATCTGAAGCAGGCTCCAGGCTTGGAGCTGTCAGCACAGAGGCTGATGCAGGGCTTGACAAACCCTGAGATCATGACCTGAACCGAAGTCAGACGCGTAACTGAGCCACCAAGGTGCCCCTAAAAAAATTTTGTTTTAAATTCACTTGTATAGGACCATAGTAGAGTTTCTTTTTATTTTTGGTTGTTTTTGCAATTTTTAAAAATACTTTAAATATTCATTGGCTGTAGATTTATTAGTTATATTATAAATTTGTAATTTTGATAAAGGTCATTTTTTTTTTCTTGCAACTAGTATGGATTCCCAGATATGTAAGTCAGGATACAAGTGTACCTTCTTACACTTGGTAGCAGTTTTTCGTACATCATACTGACTGAAAAGGTTGTATTTGAGGTACCGTATCTCATTGAGTCTGCTGAGATGGCATTGATTGTAAGACATTTTTTGTATTACTTGGAAAGAAATGTATATCCTATTAAACTGACATGCCTTTGGTTATTAAATGCAACTTAGTTTCAGAGATGTTACTATGAAAACCTGTGCAACTTAGTCCTGAAGAGTTATGCTAATAGTACCATCTTAAATTTGTGTAAGACTTTATAGAAATCACATACGCATATGTCATCTGATTGATCCTCAAACTAAAACTAATCTGTGAGGTGGATTAAATTATCTCCAGTTTTCAAACATGTTCAGTAATGAACTAGGGTTTCAAGCCCATAATTTCTTACTCTGAGACTCATGATATGATGGGAGGTATCACCTCCCCACTCCCCTGTACATGCATACCCATACAGCTCTAAAATTATTTAGCCTAGATTTTTCTGTCCTTTGCCTGCCTGATGTACATGTTTCATGTTTAAACTTCGTTGATCTTATAACTGTTCATGTGTCTTGATTCTGTTAATAATGTTGAATACTATTGAAATTGTTAATATTTAATAGTAAATCCTGTGTGACTCTGCTGATACATGAATTGTTTTAATTCTGGGTTCCTGACCACTAAGGAGCTATATATGCCATCTTTGGTGGTTTCATATGTTTTGAAAGCATTTTATTTTTCTAGCTGACTAGAAATGTTCTAGTAAAATGTTTAGGAATGGTTGAGTTGAGATCTAAGAAGTGGTCCCGAGAAGATTAAGTATTTGTTTATAATTGTACTGTTCATGGTAAATCGAGGTCATGTCTGCTTCTTTCCCAGGTGGTGGCTAATGCTGTAGCAGCGTTATCTGAAATCAGTGAATCTCACCCAAACAGCAACCTACTCGATCTGAACCCACAGAACATTAATAAGCTGCTGACAGCCCTGAATGAGTGCACTGAGTGGGGCCAGATTTTCATCTTGGACTGCCTTTCTAATTACAACCCTAAAGATGACCGGGAAGCTCAGAGGTCAGTCTGTTTTCCTGGATAGTATCTGGGAGACTTGCCTGCTTGAGTAAGTTCTGCTGTCTGTATTAGAATAAGGGTCTCTAATGTTTGGGGGTAGATATTGCTGTCCTCATGGTATTTTGTCACTGGATTTAGGAACAGTTTAGGTGGTGGAGTGAACCATGCACAAATAACTCTTCCTAAGAGATGTGTATTTTTCATTTCTTGTTTGAATACTACACTTAACCCTCTGCTAAAATCTCCCTCATCGTGGTTCCACATCTCCCATACAGCAGTTTCTGGCCATTTGGCACACAAAGGTCACCATAGTGATGAACTTTTCATAGTAAGTGGCTGGATTACTAGTTACTAAGCTGAACTATACCTGTCATTTCATAGTAGAGAAAATGTATTGAAGTATTCCATTAGATACAGAAATCATATCAGTCTGAATTTCGAGTAGATTTTGGAAGGCACACCTGGATTGTTTTGCTTAGCCCTTTACCAAGTTCACTGTTGTAAATTTTCTTTGGCTAGCACAAATTGACTACTAAATTTCATATGCACCTACATGCATTTTAGTTTACAGGATTAAAATTATCACCAATTTTTATTGAGCATTTTGCATATATATAGTCACTTTACTAGGTAAAGTACTTCTGAAGAAATGTTGGCTCTTCGTTAAAGCTGACATATTTTACTTATGGTAGATAAGAACCTTCCTTACCTGGCTGAAGCTCAAGCTACCATAGTGTGAGTGTTCTTCACTTGTCCGGGAACTTGTTCCCTCTGGACCTAACTGAAACTCACCCTGATCGTTTCTTTCCATCATCGAGAGTACAAGTATCTTACAGAAGGAACTTTTATTGTTTGTTGATCATTGACATTTCACACTTACTTGTCCATTCACTTAGCAAATATTTACTGAACCTGTGCTATGTGCCAGGCATTGTTCTAGGCCCTGAGGATACACTGTCAACAGAATTGTTGTCCTCACGAAACAGTTATCCTGAGGGATGGTGCAGAAGTATATATAACATATCAGAGGATGATAAGCAATGAGAATCATTTGTCAGTGAGAAAGATAAAGGAGGGAGGAAATCTAAGAAATACTGGACATTTGGGGACAAGGAATTGTGTTTTATTAAAGGGTGGTGAGGGAAGGCCTTGCTGAGAAGGTGGCATTTATATAAAGACCCAAGAGCTGAGGGAAGTCAGGGAGTCAGCCAATTAGATATAGGAGGAAGGGAGAGAAGCGCAACTTAATTACCTTGAATCCTGAACTGAATATAATAAGCTTGCCTCTCATGTTGCCCAAGAGCTGTGAAAATTAGATTAATTTCTAAAGAACCCTCAACAGATAATTAAACACTCAAGATTTAGTGAGGCCTTTAAGCATAGGTAGCAGTGGCTAGGAGAATAGGGGAAGGGTATGGGAGAATATTGCAGTGGTGTTCTGTTACTTATAAACCTTTTCAGAGATTTCCTTAAGCATGAAACAAGGGGTTGAATAGTTTTCCTGGTCACCTCCCCTCCTGCATCTTATAATAACACCTTCAGTCACAGGTGGTTGGCATCTGTCACTATGAAGTAACTCTTAGAACTTAATTTGACATCCTGTAAGTTGAGGAGACATGGACTGTGAGGCAGGAAGCCCTTATGTAGTATTTGGAGACAGACGACTATAAAACAGGAAGGTAAATGTGTGAGCCTCAAGTATTTTGGGTATTGCCTAGTTTTCTTGCAGTTTGAGCATCCCTTATTGCTGGTTCCCTGAGGTCTTCTGATGTCCCTGCTCTGCCTGTAGTTCACTGGGAGTGAGGTTTCTACAGTAAAGGATCCCAGTTTTGTCTGCACATGGCGCTTTGACTTTCCTGATTCTCTAGTTTCCTGATACTGACACGTTATGTCATGGACTGGATTGAGCAAAGAAATTTTAATTCAAGATACTAATTTTCCTTTTTTCCTCTCAGCATCTGTGAGCGTGTAACTCCCCGGCTGTCTCATGCCAACTCGGCAGTGGTGCTTTCAGCAGTAAAAGTTTTAATGAAGTTTCTAGAGTTGTTACCCAAGGACTCTGACTACTACAATATGCTGTTGAAGAAGTTGGCCCCTCCACTTGTCACTTTGCTGTCTGGGGAGCCAGAGGTGCAGTACGTCGCCCTGAGGAATATCAATCTAATTGTCCAGAAAAGGTTGGGAAGCCATGAATTGGTGATTAAAGTGTTTGTGATTTTGAATTAAGCTTAATGATATCAATATTAGAATATTAAATCTTACTGATATATTTTTACTTT
>PJEM01010880.1:0-58658 GCA_004023845.1 Helogale parvula | reverse complement strand
GGTTTCATTAATCTGCTCGACTGTTCTTTTGGATTCTATATTGTTTATTTCTGCCCTGATCTTTATTATTTCTTTTCTTCTGCTGGGTTTGGGGTGCTCTTGCTGCTTCCTTTCTAGTTCCAGTAGGTTCTCTGTTAGATTTTGAATTTGCGCTCTTTCTAGTTTGTTGAGATTGGCCTGGATTGCAATATACTTTCCTTTTAGGACTGCCTTGGCTGCGTCCCAGAGATTTTGGATTGTTGTATTTTCGTTTTCGTTGGTTTCCATATATTTTTTAATTTCTTCTTTAATTGCCTGATTAATGCCATCATTCCTTAGTGGAGTGGTTTTTAACCTCCACATTTTTGGAGGTTTTCCAGACTTTTTTCTGTGGTTAATTTCAAGTTTCATAGCATTGTGATCTGAAAGTGTGCATGGTATGATCTCTATTTGTTTATACTTATGGAGGGCTGCTTTATGTCCCAGTATGTGGTCTATCTTGGAGAATGTGCCATGTGCACTCGAAAAGAAGGTGAATTTCCTATCTTTAGGATGCGGAGTTCTAAATATATCTATCAGTTCCATCTGCCCCAATGTGTCGTTCAGGTCCATTGTTTCCTTAGTGATTTTCTGTCTGGTTGATCTACCCATTGCTGTCAGTGGCATATTAAAGTCACCTGCAAGTAGCACATTTTTGTCAATAAGATTGTTTCTTTCTGTGATTAATTGTTTTATGTATTTGGGTGCTCCCGAATTAGGCGCATAGATATTTATAATTGTTAGCTCTTCCTGATGGAGAGTTCCTGTAATTATTATATAATGTCCTTCTTCATCTCTTGTTACTGCCTTTACTTTAAAGTCCAGTTTGTCTGATATTAGTATGGCTACTCCAGCTTTCTTTTGGCTTCCAGTCGCCTGATAGATATTTCTCCATCCCTTTACTTTCAACCTGAAGGTGTCTTCTGGTCGAAAATGCGTCTCTTGTAGACAGCAAATAGATGGGTTTTGTTTTTTTATTCATTCTGCTACCCTCTGTCGTTTGGTTGGTGCATTCAGTCCATTTACATTCAATGTTATTATCAAAAAATGTGGGTTTAGAGTCATTGTGTTCTCCCTAGAATTCATGTTTATAGTGGTGTCTTTGGCACCTTGTATTCTTTGCCATCTTTCCCTCATAGAGTCCCTCTTAGGATTTCCTGTAGGGCTGGTTTAGTGGTCATGAATTCTCTCAATTTTTGTTTACTTGGGAAAACCTTTATCTCTCCTTCTATTTTGAAAGACAGGCTTGCTGGGTAGAGGATTCTTGGCTGCAAATTTTTTCTGCTCATCACATTGAAGATTTCCTGCCATTCCTTCTTGGCCTGCCAAGTTTCATTAGATAGGTCTGTAACCACTCTGATAGGTTTCCCTTTGTATGTGAGGGCCCTTTTCTCCCTAGCTGCTTTCAGAATTCTCTATCTTTATATTTTGCCAGTTTCACTATGATATGTCGTGCTGAAGGCCAATTCAAATTGCGTCTTAAGGGGGTTCTTTGTGCCTCTTGAATTTGATTGTCTATTTCTTTTCCCAGACTTGGGAAATTCTCAGTTATAATTTGGTCAAGTATCCCTTCAGGCCCTTTCTCTTTGTCTTCCGCTTCAGGAATTCCTATGAGAAGGATGTTGTTCCGTTTGATTGTGTCACTCAGATCTCGAATTCTCCTTTCCTGCTCCTGGATCAATTTCTCTCTCTTTTTTTCAGCTTTCTCTTTTGCTATAACTATATCTTCTAATTCACCTATTCTTCTCTCTGCCTCGTCAATCCTTGAGGTGGCTGCCTCCAGTTTGTTATTCACCTCACCTATAGCCTTTTTTAACTCATCAGTTGATTCTTTGATGCTTTTCTCAACCCCAGCGACTA
This sequence comes from Helogale parvula, assembly GCA_004023845.1. Taxonomy (NCBI): domain Eukaryota; kingdom Metazoa; phylum Chordata; class Mammalia; order Carnivora; family Herpestidae; genus Helogale; species Helogale parvula. The sequence goes on along the minus strand of PJEM01010880.1, from coordinate 56,780 downwards.
ATCTTATGACCAGCTTTTTAAATTCTTGATCTAATATGTTGTCTAGATCTGCCTTGAGCAGTTCTGTGGCTGTGACTTCCTCCTGGAAGTTCTTCAGGGGAGAGTTTCTTCGTTTTGTCATTTTTGCTAGTTTTCTGTCTCTTGTCACCTTTAGAAAGCTCGTTGTGCACTGTGCACCTATTAATATTTCTCCGTTAAAAGAGGCTTATTGACTGTCCAGGGCTTGTCGTTTCAGGGAATGTTCTCTTAATGGTGTCTCTCGGTTTCTCTCATTGTGCCTGTGAGTATTTTACTTCCCTACTCTGCAATATTTGGGACATGTCTTCTTGCACACTTTGGCTTGTTTCTTGGTGCGGTCCTAGGAAAGAAAACGGACAGACAGACACAGAGGGAACAGAAGCACACATACACACAGACAAATCAAACAAAGAAACACATAAAAGGGGGAAAGAAAAGATAGAAAATGGTAAGGAAAGAGATAAAAAGAAGAGAAGAAGAGAAAATAAAAAGAAAAGAGAAAGAAGAAAAGAGAAAAAATAATAATAAAAAAATATATAGAAGGGGGTCAGAGACAACAAAGGACAGTAGACAGTTTAAAATGTATGACCAGTTGAGGGGAGAGGTAAGGATGAGATACAGGAGAATATATCTGGGTTGCTAGAAGGTGAAAAAGTAAGAGAGAAAGGAGAAAGGAAAATAAGGAGTAAAAATTTAACAGAGTTAAGTAAAGAAAAAGAAAAAACAAAAAAAGGTAATAATAACAAAGAAATAAGTACGAAAAAAGTGCAGAAAGAAAAAAAAAAGAGCAGCAGCTCCTCCTTGTGGATAGGCTTGGTTTATGTGGTAGGTCTCAGAGGCTGTTCTCAGAGGCTCCGCCTTGGTGTCTATGGAGATTAGAATGGCGGCACGCCAAGCTCCGCTGAGCTAGGCACTGTAGGCCACTCAATGAGTCCAATCTCCTTGGGCCACAGTTGAGCCAAGTTGTATTTTCCAGACCCGCCTCTGTTCAAAGTTCCAGTCCATGCACATTTGTGTCACTCAGGTATCCTTGAGGTTCTATTCTTTCTGGAGTCCGTATTTTCTCCTTCCGCTTTTGCAGATGAGAGTTATATCCTTCTCAGTTCGATCAATGGGGCAGATGGAGTTTACAGGGCTCCCTTCCTCTCCACCATCTTGGCTCCACCTCCCAGTCTGTTGACACTTAACTGCCTGCCTACCTCCTCCACCTTTCAGAGTTCCCCTATGCTTGGACCTCACACCACTTCCAGGGGTCAGCCATGCACTCATCCAGGAGACCAGGGAGAGACAAGACTACAGCATGTCATCTTAGCCAGCTTGGGTTTGGTTTTTAGACTTCTGTCTTACACTGGGCCATAGACCAGGGCTGTTGCTTCTGGTGTTTCTGGTGTGCCTGAACTAGCAAGCCTCTTAGTGTGGTAAGGCTGCAACCAGGTTTTAAAATTGTCTGGGTTGGCGGCCAGAGCCAAGTGTAAGATGCCCCTGGGATGCCACTCCCATGGAGGTCCCAGTGCTCCAACCACTGCCGTCTTGGGTCCAATGGATCTGATATAAAGAGGCATATCTTTTTGCTAATGGTATTGAGGTATTTTATAATACTTCTAGCTTAATGGACCTCCTTTCTCTCAATATAGTACAGCCACATATGTTATTGAGGCCTGGGGTGGGCTGGCTGGTTTGGACAGTGGGAGAGAGGTTCTGGGTCCTCTGATCTTTCTGGGTCTTCTTCGGGATGCCAAGTTTGTCTGCTCTATTTTTCTATCTTCCCTTCACCACTCAATTATGAAACAGAACTTCTTCCTTCCTGTTTGCCTTTCCCCCCTTGAAGTAAACATTTTAAACTGTGCCTGTCCCTTTTATTCCCATCTGCCCTTTTTAATGTCCCTTCCTCCTGGGGTACCTGGGTGCCTCAGTCAGTTAAGCATTTGACTCTTGATTTCAGCTCAGGTCATGATCTCACGGTTCATGGGTTCAAGCCCATGTCGGACTCCACGCCAGCCTTGCAAAGCTAGCTTGGGATTCTCTGTCTCCCTACTCTCTGCCTCTCCTCTGCTCTCTCTCTCTCAAAATAAATAAATAAATATTTAAAAATAAATAAAATAAAATGCTCTACCTCCTGATCTTAGGTTCCTGTTGCTGCTAGAATAATTAGCACACACTTATGGACATAAAACTACACGCATTCATTATCTCCCATTTCTAGTGTGGAATGTCTGAAATGGAGTGGCAGAGCTGCGTTCCTTTCTGGAAGCTCTGGCGGACAGTCTGTGTCCTTGCTGTTCTAGCTCCTACTGGCAGCTCCACTCCTTGGCCAAGGGCCCCACACCCTCAGACCTCAGCTCTGGTCATCATACCTGCTGCTCCCACTGTCAGCGTCCCTCCTACACTTGTAAAGTTCTCAGTAATTAAGTTGGCTCCACTCCAATAGTCCAAGATAATGACCCACTCAAGAATTTAGCTAATTACCATGCACTCTCTCTTGCCATGTAAAGTACCACATATTCACAGACTCCGGAAGCTCAGAACAAACCTTATTAAGTCAAGCACACTTTGAAACCAATTCCTAAGATCTGTGTCCTGATGTGCAGGTCACATGAAAATATTTTCTAATTTCAGGGCACCTGGGTGGCTCAGTCGGTTAGGCGTCCAACTTCGGCTCAGGTCACAATCTCACAGTCCTTGAGTTAGAGCCCCACATCAGGCTCTGTGCTGACAGCTCAGACCCTGGAGCCTGTCTTTGGATTCTGTCTCTCTCTCTCTGCTTCTCCCCCGCTCTCATTCTGTCTCTCTCTCAAAAATAAATAAGCATCTTAAAAAATTCTAATTTCAGTTGGATTTAATACTGGCTGTGGTATTTCCATAACTCTCGGGCTCCTTGGCTAGCTGCCCTTGTCTGCTTCACCTGCTCTTTCCTGTGGCTGGTGAGGGTGGGGACAGCCGTGTAAGATATTAATCGTCCGGATCCCGTGGTATTTCCCTTTTGTCTCCCAGAGATTTTGCGGTATGGGACTGCTCTGCAGGGATTACTGACAGCCAGCACTCCACAGAATTTACTGTCCTTTTATAGCTTTTGCTTTGGGTTCAGAAGCTATATTCAGGGATAGGTAACTAAGCTGCTGCCTTGTCCTCAGCAGACACAAGTGCCCTGAGGGCTTTGAATGCCCTGTCCCCAAAGTCTCTATCCCACATCTCAGTATGTCTCCCATACTCCCCACCCCCCGACCTTGCGCCCTATTCTGGCAAAGCAGGTGCACTGAGCTGAGATTCCATCTTTGCTGTAGCGCTGATGCTCTGATGAGTATGGTGGACCCACTTAGCTCCTGAGCTTTTTCTGCCCTCCAGCTCTAGAAGGGAAGAGTCTACAGTCTTGCCTGGAATTCCTTGGATTTTCACACAGAACTTTTCACGTGAGATCAATTGGTTTGTCTTTGCATTGTCTCTCCGATGGACTGATGCCCAGCAATAGCCACTCAACCCTGTAGTTCTTATAAGGACCAGCTTATTTCCAGATGGCCAGGGTACCTCACTCCTTTCCTGCCCCCATTCCAGGCCACCATTGTGAGGTTCTAGCTTGACAAGAGCAGGGCAAGCTGGTATCCACCCTTGCCCCACTGCCCAAAGGCTGGGGACCTCTTGGCCAGAGGCCAGGACCATATCTGCACATTAGAGCTGGGTTTCCAGACCCTTCCCAGACAAACACCACTGGTCAACTGCCTTGGGAAGCAAACTCCAAGTTATATGAGAAGGGAGCATGCTCACTGTGGAGTGCTGGCTGATTCACACGCGTGTGAGACAGCGAAGGAGGCAAGACTGGCAAAGGACGCATTGAACACAATGCAGCACGGAAGAATCATACTTGGACAGAGAAGAGACAAGCTGGATGCTATTTTTGACTTTTTGAAATGGAGGAGAGGGGCAAAACCTCTGCTCCTGCGCTTCCTCCAGGCCCCTGCTGCACACTGCCCTCTAGAAGCAGGTACAAACATGGGCAATGCAGCTCTTCCAACTGAGGAAAATCCAGAGGGCACTCAGCTGAGACCTACCATCCTCCAACACAGAGTAAAAATGGCGGGTCTCTGCTCCCACCTCTAAGATTATCCTATATATTTCCTTTTTTTTTGGAAAATTTTTTTAGTTTTATCATCTTTAGTTATTTTTGAGAGAGAGAGACAGATGGACAGTGCGTGGGTGGAGGGGCAGAGAGAGAGGGAAACACAGAATCTGAATCAGGCTCGTGTTCAAGCCGTCAGCACAGAGTCCAATGTGGGGCTCGAACCACGAACCATGAGATCATGACCTGAGCCGAAGTCATATGCTTAACTGACCGAGCCACCCAGGCGCCCCTTACTTGAATTCCTTGATGTAAATCTAAGAGCAAAACCAGTCATTATGAAAAGGCAAAGAATTTGAAGTTGTGCATCCAGATACAATGGTCTATGTACAACAGCTAGATGTCCTACGTGACGTTGGCATGACCAGGTGGGCTGGGTAATGGTTCAAACACCCTCCTGAGAACTTCCTTGCCCCCCTCAGGTGTCGTCCAGCCCGCAGGTCTCGTGAGGTAGGTCACCCTGAGAGCAGCCTCAGCACGTGAGAACACGGGGTCGCGGAGGCCTGTGTGTGGAACAAGCAGGGCAGCCTTGCACCTCACTCACCATTACACTGTCCTCACTGCACTGGGGGCCCGCTGCCATTCGTCCCTATGTCCCTGAGAGGTTGGACATGTCCTGGTCCAAAGACAAGGTCTCAGATTCATCCTATGGACAGCCATGAGGAGTTTCCCACTCATCGTGTGACCCTCTGTAAACTATAGCCTGTTCCCTCATCAGAAGATGGAAGACCCGCCCCATTGCGTGTGGGGGCCAAGTCAGTAACCCTCATGCTTCCACCCCTTCCCTCAGTAAGGACACCTGGTAGCCTGAGAAGGGGTGAGTGAGATGAGGTGCTTCTTACCTGAGATCTGCCTCTCGCCTCTCGCAGGGAGATTCATGCGCTTCAGAGCATTGACAGGTCCAGGTCTCCACAGATGGAGTAAGTGGAGGTCCCTGGGAGTGGACTCCTCGATGCCCACTCTGAAGGTGCCTCCTGTCCCTTCATTTCCAGATCGAGAACTGCCCACTCCACTCCTGGTGGCTTCCTGCCTGGGCCCCAAGCTGCTGCTGCTCGTCACTGCCTCTGCCATCTATGCCCACAGGAAGCAAGGGATTGACTGTGAGTTATGGACGAGGAGGGCAGGGCAAGGTCAGTCCCAGAAGGAGCAGGTCAGCAGGAGGGGCAGCCCACAGGTCACACAGGGTCAGCACCCACCTGGAGTAAAGACCAGGTTACATACCTCCCTTGATGCCCTCAGGAAACTTGGGGATCCCTCTGGTAGGTTCCTAACTCCCAGAAAGTGTGTGGGGTTCTGCAGGAAGTAGGTTGGGTCAAGGGCTGTCAAAGGATATGCACAGAGTCCTACGGCTTCTAGTGAGGAAGTGGGCAGAGAGGCTGAATGAGGGGCTGCTGGGTGGGACCATCTCTAGATTCTTTGGGCACAAGAACTCCACAGTTAGAGAAATGCTGATGGGTGCCCGCTGGCTGCTCTGGGGACAGCTCCTGCTCTGACCTTCTGTGGGACAGACTACAGGGGGGGAGAGGGGATCAAGACCTAGAGAGGAAGGTTGAGGAGGCAGAGTCCATGTCAGGTCCTCTCACAACAGGTGTCCTGGGAGGAAAATAGCGCCAAGGACATAGGAGGCACGTGGAGAACATTTCTGGAATGGTGAGCAGATCATGAAAAGTGAACATCGGTCCACAGTTCCTTCCTTCCTCCCCTGCTACATGCCACCCTCAGTCTCTGCTGCCTCCTTCCTTCCCTGAGGGGCCCAGCCTACGACAAGGAACAACTAAGAGCATCTACCACCCTGACCCAAATGCCTGCTTCCCCAGAGACCCACCTGCCCATAGTTCCTGCTGTTGCTTCTCACCGTCCCTGATGCCCCCAGAGCTGGGTCTTCATACCTGGGTCTGAGCAGGGGCCAGTGGAACATGCTCTGGAAAGTAACACAGTGATATATTCCTAAAATGTGAGAAACAAGTGACATGTTCATGTACCAGGCTGTCTCTCATCCATTTCCTGGGGACCGTGGCCATCAAGTACACACTTAAGGCCATGCACTCATGGGTCATTCCTGCCAATCCCCAGACTCCCCAGTCTGGGTGAGGATCTCCAAACGCCTCCTGAATGGAAATGAATCCAGAATCTCCTTCTGGAATGAAGAAGAGAAAGGATTCCTCTTCCTCTTTGCCTACATGTCTTTCCACTCAAAGCAGAGAGAAGTTTCCCTCCTCTCCCTGTGCTGGGAACACTAGCTCTGCATTCACCTTCATCTTTCCCGTTCTCCATGCTCATGTAGAAATGCTGGCGGTCGGGAAACCTGGACCCTTCCCTGAGCTCCTTCTTTATATCCTGTGTTCAATTCCACCTGCACAATGCTGTGTCCACTGGTAAGATGGCAGATGTTAAACAATCCACTTCTCAGAAGGAAAAAGAAGCCTGAATTGTAGTGCTTGCCAACTTCCGTGGTGTCTACACTCCCAATGTGGCCAATTTCAAGCTACGACAGTTGAACAACTAGCTTGCAAAAATCCTGAAAAGCTCTCAGGTGTGAGTGCAAGCCCCCTTCCACCCATCGTGAACTCCATCTAGAATCTGCACACTCACTGCTCACTCCCGGGCCGCTCCCTGGTCCCGGCCACCAGCATCCCTTCGTGGACCATTGCTACGTCCCTAACAGGCTCTCCAGTTTCAGCCACAGTGATCCTGTGGACATGGAAGTCAAATTGTATCCATCTTCTGTTTCTTTCTCTACAGATGTGCTGGCTCAGTCTCTCCCTCTCTCAAGCTCTTCTCACATGTCGCATAAAATATCAATACCACTCTCTCAATCCACTCATACCTGAATTGAACTGTTTCCCTAGAACTTAAGATCAGCCGACTTGATAAATGGAGACAGCGCTCACCTTACACAGTGATGAAGGACCGAAACAATGATGGTTCCACTGAAAACACATGAAGTGATGCCCACAACCAGTGGCAAAAGTGATGATTTTTCTGTGACCATTAGAAACTTTGTTCAACACCTTAGAAACCCTCCAACAGTCAGTCGTGAATATATAGGGACATAAAAAAAAAACAGTAAACCTATTATTCACTTGGTACATGGGCTTTTGAAACGTTAGAAAATTGAAAAGGGAAGAGTTTTTGTTTGTAAAGGCTTATCAGGAGTAGTTTTCAGAGGGCTTGCCTTCCTCTGACGGCACAGTTGACGATATAGAGCAATCGTCTGGATTAGCTCCCTCCTTTCTCGATTGGGATCACCTTCCAACATTCCATCCTTTGCACTTCCAATGCTGTGAAATCTTGACAACATTATTTTGAATAGTTGCTGCTATCACTTCCTCTGGGACATCGTCACCCTTCCTGCCACCCCCCCCAACACTTTCCTCGGTGATGTGGTAAGTTTATCTTCACTCCTCCTCTGGCTGCATATCTAGACTCTGAAAACAGTATCCCAGGCAGCATTCCCATGAATGTGCCTTCATGTCCCACTCACATTCCATTTGAGCTTCCCCTCCAACCTCATCTCTTCTCATTCTTCATTGCACTTTCTGCTTTGTGCCCATTCCCTTTTTGCAATCGGTCACTGTTGTACAATGTCACCCGGCTCATCACTGGGAGACCAGGAGACTCCACGACCACCTGCTCTGTTGTCGTGGGAAACCGAGTGACACAGCCACAGTGATCAACCCCAATAAGCTTTGAAAGACATGATGTTTACTTATCGTAATGTGCAGCTGTTGGTTACGTAGCGATCTGTGGACGAAACAAGTATGGCAGCCAACTGTACACTTCATGCAATTGTTCGTGGTAAACTCCCCGTGGTAAATCAAACTTGAACCATGTGTTGGGGAGCTGATGCTATTTAACTAACCTGTGGCAACTGACGTTTGTGCACATCAACCCCTTACAAAGTGAGAACTGCCTCTTCCTCAAGTAGAATGTCGACTCTGACAGAGAAGGGCCTCTGTGTCCTCAGGTCCCAGAACAATGACTGCTGTGTCTTAAGCCATCACATTAAAGAATAAATAAATTTGGGGCACCTGGGTGGCTCAGTCGGTTAAGTGTCTGGCTTCGGCTCAGGTCATGATCTCATGGTTCATGGGTTCTAGCCCCACGTCAGGCTCTGTGCTGACAGCTAGCTCAGAGCCTGGAGCCTGTCTTCAGATTCTGTATCTCCCTCTCTGTCTGACCCTCTGCTGCTCGCGCTGTCTCCCTGTGTCTCAAAAATAAATAAAAAACATTAAAAAAATTTTAAAGAATAAATAAATTAATAAATACTTCACTGAAGACATCAGTTTCTACTAGATGTCAGGTTGTAAAATGAAAGCTTTATTTCATCAGCTGGTGCACATACCTAAAGCCCATTTGATTAAATACTACTCTTCTTTGTTTTTAAAAACTACATCATAACATCATAATCTCCAGAAAGTAAGCAAGTGGATGTTCAAAACACAAAACGACAAACCACTAGTTGGAGTATGTCCACAAGCACAGGAACTACCTAGAAGAGCCCCCAGTGGCCAGAGGTGCAAGAGTTTGAGCCCCAAATAAGGAAGTAGTATCTGGTTCTGGTATGGTCTGAATGTCTGTGTCCCCACAAAATTTGAGTCTTGGAATCCCTCAAGCCCACGTGATGGTGTGAGAAGGTAGGAAGTTGGGCAGGTCATGAGCGCTCCACTCTCATGAATGGCATTAGCTCTTATAAGAGACCCCCCCCACACACACACACAGACCCAGAGCTCCCTAGACCCTTCTTCCATGTGAGACCACAATGAGAAATTCTGCAGTGGGCCCTCTCCCAACCATGCTGGCCCTCTGATCTCAGACGCCACCCTCCACAAGTGTGAGCAAGATGTTCCTTTTGTTTATAAGCCAGCCAATCTGGAATATTCTGTTATAGCTGCCTGAATTGACTAAGACTGATAAGCCCAATATAAAATAAATATCAAAGAGTCCATACTGATATAAATATATAATTGAATAAATTAGTAAATTGAGAGAATGAAAAAAATGTCCTGTGCAGAAAAGCCCCAGATGGAGCGCCTGGGTGGCTCAGTCGGTTACGCATCCCACTTCCGCTCAGAGCATGATCTCGTGGTTTGCATGTTCGAGCCCCGCGTCAGGCTCTGTGCTGGTGGCTTCGAGCCTGGAGCCTGCTGGCAGATTCTCTGTCTCCCTTTCTCTCTGTCCCTCCCCTGCTTGTACTCTGTCTCTCTCACTCTCAAAAATAAATAAAACATTAAAAAAAAGTCCCAGATAATTTACATAGATTCTTCACTCTGGGGAGAGAAAGCCTAACTCCCCATTCCTGAAGTGTGCGCTACTTGCGGCGACTCCCTGGCAGAGGACAGAATGGAAGGAGGAATAAGGAGTAACTACAGCTGACAAAGTTGAGTCCAGTGACCGCGATTTCACCAGCAGTCATAAACCACGGCGACATTGTGCACCCTGGATGTAATACGATGAAAATTGCACTTTTCCTCTGTGACCTTCCTCCCCAAGCCTGTCACCCCAGGGATCATGAGAGAAAAGTATCGGACAAATTGCAATGAGGGACATTCCACAATATATCGGAGCAGCGCTCCTAAAAACTGTGAGACCATCACGAGCAAGCAAAGTCCAAGATGTTGTCCCGAAAGAGACATGGCAAGAAAGTGTCATGTGGGATCCTGCATAGACACATGGTTAGAAACTAAGGAAATCTCCTCTGGACTGAATGTTTGAGTGTCTCAAAAGTTCACTTAATTCCCCCCGCCCCAAAAAGAAAAGAAATTTAATTCCCAGGATGATTGGATTTGGAGGTGGGTCTCTGATAGATAATTAGGTCCAGTGTAGAGTCCTCATGAATGAGATCAGTGCCCTTCTGAAAAATACCAGACTGCTCACCTGCTGTACCGTGAAAATCCTGTAGAGGGCACTCGCCAAACAGAAAGTGTGTTCTAATCACAACATCGTATCCTAGCAACCTGATCTCAATTTCCAGCCTCCAGAACTGTGAGAAGTAAGTTCCTATTCTTCAAGGCATCCAGTGTACGGTGTTTTCTTATAGCAGCCCAAGCCAAGACAAAATCTAAATGAACTATGGACTTTGTTTAATAATAATGTACCAATACTGGTTCATTAATTATAAAAGATCCACCACCCTACCGTGAGAAGTTAATAAGGGGGAAACAGTGTGCAGCTGTGTATAGACACTGTGTTTGATTGTCACAGGTTCCTCTAATCTGTAAAATGTTTCAAAAAATTAAGTCCATTAAAAAAAAAACATCTTGACCTCTTTTCCTCGACTTAATCTCTGTCTCCTGCGTCCACCTGGGGGACACTGCAAAGATGTAAGTGGTGGGGAGATTTTGTATATCTCACTTCAAGTCTGAGGTTTCTTTTTTACTTTATTTTTTTATGTCTTTATTTTATTCTGAGAGAAAGATAAAGAGTGAGTGGGGGAGGGGCAGAGAGAGAGGGAGACACAGAATCTGAAGCACGCTCCAGGCTCTGAGCTGTCAGCACAGAGCCCGATGCGGGGCTCGAACCTACAGACTGTGAGATCATGACCTGAGCTGAAGATGGATGCTTAACAGACTGAGCCACCCAGGCGCCCCAGGTCTGAGATTTCTTCTCCTCCTTCCTCTGTCTTCAGCCAGAGTCATTCAAGAATTAGGCACTCAGAGATCTGAGAAGGAGCTGCTTCTCAGTCCCCTAGGACATTCATCCTAAACTTCCAAGTGGTAAAGCCCAGGTTAGTCCAAGTGTGGTCAGAGAACTCGGGGCCCCTGGGGGAGGTGGGGTAGTTCTAAGGACCTAAACAGAGAAGGCAGTTAATTCATGTGCTGAGCCCAAGGCACTGAAATGGAAGGGGTTCTGCAGAGCATGGTGGATGCTGTGGCTTCAGGAGGTGGCCCTCAGCTGTCACCCTCTTTGGGATGACCTCAGCTGAGGAGAGCCACCATGCCCAAGGTCACACCTGGGAACCTGCCACATCCAATGGCTCCTCACCATGGGGATGGAAAGACCCAGCCCTCCCACCCCAGCTCAGGATAACTCTGAACTATCATCCTAGCACCAGATTACACAGGAGATCCTCTGAATCTTCACTGGGACCTCACTGCAGCCAACTTCTTTTAAACACTCCTAGTCCCTTCTCCCTTCCACGAGTTTGATCCTAAAAGTGCTTCCTGAAAATGATCTGCTTGCTAATATTCATATCAATACCTGTTTCCCAAGGACCCCAATGTGGAACAAAGAGGCTGTGGTCGGTGACAGAAAAGGTGGGATCCTTTGTCCCCAGGGGCCAAGCCAGTCATGGAAGGATGGATTGTTTACATCATCACATACCATATACCATACACACAACCCACATACCATATACCATATACCACAAGCCATATACAATATACCATATACCATACACTGTATGCCATATACCACATACTATATACCATATACCACCCTAACTAAACAAGAGCAATGGGAAACCACAAAACTTTTATGCAAAAAAGGGATATAATCAGATCTGTGTTGTAGAAGACCAGCTTGAATGAAGGAGAAGGTAGAGCTTAGACTGAGAAAAATAAGATGGGGGTAGCCCATTAGGAAGTAATAGTTTTCATTCAGGCAAGAGATAATGATGGAGATGGATAAATAGATTCAACAGGTATTTAGGAGGTAAAGTAGGGCCTGTAGCAGGCAGACAAGAGTGGATAAGTGGAGGTGTAGAACATGGGTCCCTTTGTGGTTTGACCAAATGGGTAGAGGATGTGCCACATACCGAACAGAGTCGAGGGAGATAAGAGAACACTTGAGTTCAGACTATGAACTCAGTTTTGAATATTTGAACTATACAAGCGAAAATTTCAAAGTCAAGGGATGTATAGGTGAGCCACCAAGAACTGGATTCAGGATTGGAACCTTGACTGCATCTGGTTGCGAATCCAGTGCTCTTGACCATGAAGGCACTAAAAATCCTAATCTCTGAAGAGTTTAGAGTCTGATGTAAAATGTGAAGTCCACTGGAGGTGAACAGAAAATTTAAATGCCGGAGACTGAAGGAAAGATCCTGTTCAGCCCTAAGTAGGAACCAAGGATGGCCTCCCAGCATGGAATTCATCATTCCAGAACAATGTGATATGATGGTGACATCACAAAGGGTGAGGAGTCTTGTCATCTCATATGAGCACTTTCATCTCCCTCTACATTCTCCTCTTGTTCTAACACCTCTCTTGGCCCTAACATCCTGTTGGCCCCTAAGAGGAGGTGGGGCTTGCAAGGAAACCATAACGAAAAAGCCCTAGCAGTCAGTGACCATGGATTCCTGGACATTAAAGGGTCAACAGCTGAGTGTGGGCTGAGAGTCCCTGGAGACAACCTGTGGGCTTGGATAGAGCCCATTCCAGAGGTGAGAGAGAAGGAAGCAAACACTCTGGTTCCTCTCTCTTTCTGAGAGTGTTTCTTCTGTCCCTCCACTCCTCCTGAGCTGGCCCAGGACCCAGCATAGACAGCAAGACGGCCCTCCGCTTCCCAAGTGTGTGTCTACATGTGTTGCTTTCCCTCTTGGAGAGAGTTGCCCCAGCCCATCTTCCCTGGAGCCCCCTCCATCTTCTAAAGCACAGATCTTCACAATCTCCAAAACTCCAACCTCTTTCCCACACCATGTCTCTGAGGCCTCTAAACTGGCAGGGGTGTGGGTTGGGGAGAACCTCAGATGGGATAAGGCTCAGGAATGAGCACAAGCCTGTGGGTGTCATGCTCTTAACTCTGGAAACCCCAAGCACAGCCAGCAGCAACCTCTCAGCTTATAGCCACCTTGTCTGTTCAACTGATAATCTCAAAAAAAAAAAAAAAGTTCTTACAGTCCCATGGTCTCTCCTCTCATCACAATCCCCTTCCTCTGACATCATGGAAGCAGGGAGTGTCTTCTCTCCTCAGAGCACAGAGGCCTGGGCCTCTCCAGGACAACACTCGGACAGAGAAGGCTCCAGGGGCCACAACGATGCCTGTCCCTTCTTCCCCACTCTGCCCACCTCTGCCCTCCCTGCTGCTGACTCAGCTTCTGGGATTCACAGGTGAGTGGGGCCTCAGGTGTGTTTGGTGGGGGCTCTCCCCTATGCCTGTTTACTGTGTTCTCACCTATTAGCCTAGAATTTTGGGGGAAGGGGGAAGGTTTTTCTGTCCTAGCCAGAGTTTACAGAACTCAGTTGGCATGGCCCCTAGCTCACAAAATCTCATATCTCATATCTCATGTCTGTTCCACACCTTTTTGTTCAGATAATGAATACACTGCCCACGGTCACAGGCTTAACACAGCACACATGACAGTCCTCCTCCTTTAGCTCCTAGGATCAGAGAACCTGAGATTTAAACTTATTACTAGTACACAGATGCTACCTTTCAATGGAGAAAAACATGTTTGAAAACATGAAATTATGAAGCAAGGAAAGAAAGCACAGTGCTTCCATCCAAAGACATGCAGAGGTATGCATGCTCATGGAAGTTAGCCAGAAGTGGTCACTAGTGGTCTCTCTGGGTCCCTGATGGAAACTGAACCCTGCAGGCTCAACAACAGGGCTGGGCAGTTTTGCATCTGCTTGCTGAAGAAGCTAAGCAAGCATGTGGAGTCTCTTCCCCAAGGCCATTGGTTCATCTTAGCAGAAGTTTCAGTCCCAGGGCCAGAACACATGGCTTCAGGGCTTCAGATCAGCTGAAAGAGGAAGCCGTGACCATTACCTGAGTATAAGGAAGAGGAAAAAAGCTTGGATAGGAAAGGATAACATATATGAGACACCCAAGTTCACTGGAGAATGTTAGCAAACATTTAAAGAGAATTAATATCAATTTTATGCAATGTCTTCCAGAAAATAGAAGAGGAGGAAACATTTCCCTACTCATTTGATGAGGTTCTTATTATCTTGATAGCAAAACCAGACAGACTTTACATAAAATGAAAACTACAGACCAATCTAAATCTAAACATGAATCTAAATCCAAGAATCCTCAACAAAATGTCGGCATATAGAATTTCACAATGCATAAAGCTATATACCATGACTAAGTAGGATTTATTTGAGGCATTCAAAGCTGTTTCACCTTTTGAAAATCAGTCATTGTCATCCATCACATCAAAGGGTTAAGGAAGAAAAATTGCATGATGATATCAATTGATGCAGAAAAAAATATTTGACAAATCCAAAATCCATTCATGATGAAAACCCTCAGCAAACTATATAAATAACAGGGAATTTCCTATATTTGATGAAGAACGTCTACAAATCCCCCCACAGTTTTCATTATACTTACTGGTGAAAGACTGTATATGTTTCCTAAGATAAGGATGTCCATTCTCACAACTCGTTTTCAAAAAGTACTGGAAGCTGTAACAGAGAGAAAGACAGGAAGAAAGGAAGGAAAGGACAAGAACGGAAAGGAAAAGAATGTAAATTAAAAGGAAAAAATAAAACTTCGTTGTTTACAGATGACATGATTGTCTACATAGAAAATCCCAAAGGATCTACTAAAAAAATACAAAAACAAAAAAACTCAGGATAATAAGCGAGTTCAGCAAAGAAACAAGATCAACACACAAAAATCAGTATTATTTCCATACACTAAAAACACATGTGACCATTTATATTAGCACCCCAAAAAAGAGAGAAATACTTAGGTACAAATCTGATATAATATATACAAGATCTATATAAAGAAAGCTAGAGAACTGAACAAAGCAGTCAAGAAAAAATAGAGATACATTCCATGCTCATGGATAGGAAGACTCAAGATATCAGTTCTTCCCAATCTGATCTATGGATAAATGCAATTCCAGTCAAAATACCAACAAAGTATAGATATTGACAAACTGACTCTAAAATATATATGCAGATGTTAAAGATCCAGAATAGCCAACTCAACGTTGGAGAAGAATGGAGAAGAACAAGTCAGAGGACTGACATCATTCGACTATAAGACTTATTAGAAAGTTCCAGTAATAGAAACAGTGGCATTGGTGAGAGAATAGACACACAGAACAATGCAATAGGATAGGAAGTCCAGAAATAGACTCACATAAATGCAGTCAACTGATCTTTTGGAAAGGAACAAAGATAATCTTTTTCAACCAGTATTGCTGTAACAATTGGAGATCTGGACATCCACGTGCCCAGAAAAAAAAAGAAAGAAAGAAAGAAAGAAAAGAGAAATCTAGACACAAACCTAACAGGCTTCATAAAAATAATGTAAACCATAAAACTACAAAATTCCTAGAAGATATCATAGAAGAAAATCGAGATGATCTTTGATATGGAAAGACTAGTATTTATAAAGAGTTCATATTTTAAAGCAGTTTTAAGTTCATACCAAAATGGAGCAGAAGGTGCAGAAGGTCCCTTACTATTCCCTGCTCCCACACATCACAGCCTTTCCTATTATCAACATCCTCCACCTGAGTGGTATGTGTATTACAATGAACCTACACTGATATGTCATTAACACCCAAAGTTCGTAGTGTCCATTATGGTTCACTCTTAGTATTGTATAGTCTATGGGTTTGGACAAATGCATAGTGATATCCACCTTTCTAGTATTTTACTGAATAGTTTCACTACCCTAAAAATCCTCCATGCTCTGTCTATTTACCTCTTTCCACCCTAACCCTTGATAATCGCTGATATATCTACAGTCTCCATAGTTTCGCCTTTTCCAGAATGTGATATAGTTGGAGTCATGTAATCTGCAGGCGTTTCCTGCAATGATGATAAGCTTTTAAGGTTCTTTCATGTCTTTTCAGGGCTTGAAAGCCTGGGTAATATTCCACTGACTGAATATATCACAATTTCTTTATCCATTCAACAACTGAAGGTCACCCTGGCAATTATAAATAGAGCTGCTATAAACTGTGAGGTGGAATCTTTTCCAGGCCTCACTCGTAACCTCTGGTATGAGGTAGCCTCAGATGGTCTTCACAGTGTGCATGGCATTTCCCTGTGACTTCACATCCTCTTGCCTCTGTGCATTACAGATAAGCTAAGCTGTTCCTCAACTCCGGGATCACAAGAGCTATGAAATAATATGTATTTTCTCAAACCACTAAGTGTGCAGTCATTTGTTATTCACCAAGTTCCCTTGTTTGTTGGAGCCAGGATGCTCCAGCCCATCCTCATATTGTGATGCAAAAAGAAGGTACCCGCCCCCTTTCTGTAAATCAGTCCCCTTCCCCTCATCCCATATGGGAACCCGAGTTGAATTGTCATACTTTGGTGCCAGTACAGGACATTAAGAGTATGTAATGAGACTCCACCTTGACCTAGAACCAGACCCTCAGAACATCTTGGGCCATGACAAAGAACATGAGAAATGATGCAAAGTTTCTTTCCAGGAGCTTCAGGTGAAGAGTTCGAGGTGAACTAGCCGGAGAGTTCAGTGTCAGTCCGAGCTGGAGACATCTTAACACTGGGCTGCAACGGGTCTGTTCACTCCCCAGCAGGGCCTGTCTTGTGGTTCAGGGAAAATGGGCCAGCACGACGATTAATCAACAGTTTCAGTGGAAGCCACTTCCCCGGAGTAAACTAAGTAGGAAACACAGAGGACAATCAAACAAACTATTCCATCTGCATCAATGATGTGTCACCCAAGGATAGGGGCACCTATTACTGTGTGAAGTTAACAATAGGGCATCCTGACATGGTTGTATGTGTCTGGCTCAGGCACCTATGTGTCTGTGAATGGTGAGTACCGTCTGACAGCTTCATTCCCCTGGGTTTGTAAAACTAAATTCTCCAAGATCTGAAACATGTACCAAATCATCACTACAAGCTGGATACTGTGTCCCCTCATCCAAAATCAGCCCTGTAGGCTGGGGTTCTACACCTGGCTCTTCTGTCAGTCTGGGACTCTGTGCCTACTATTGAACCAAGCCACGTGACACACCAGGTCCTTCTCTGATGACTCAACGACAAAAACCTGAACACAGGGATTCTCCAAAATAAAAAGATATTCAGTAGGTAAAATGCAACTACACGTGTGCACTTTAAGGTCTAAAAACTTGGTGAAATGGACTTAGAAGTCTGAGTGGCCTTTCTGAGGTTTAGGGACAAACTTGAGCTCAAGAATATGCATTGTGTCCACTGTGGCCTATATCCTGACTCTAAGCATCGGGCACAGACAGCTGCAGCCACATATTAGCTTCTGGACTTGGATGGAATCTCAGCACAGTTGAAGTTAGCCTCCAGCGTAATATCTCCTGAGCCAAAACAACAGAACAGAACCTCTACAGGTTGCACAATTCCACTTGCCCGTTTCTAACGAATGTCACTGAGGCCTGGTGCCAGGTCCCTGAGCAGCCACCACAATGTAGTCAGGGACTTCATTCCCCACACAGGAAGTTCATGAGGGAGTGTGGTCTATTACTATGGCTTCTGGGGAACCATGAGACCAATGGGAGGGTTATTGTGGCTTAAGTCTTGTTTGGAAAAGCTGTCCTGGAGGGGTCGAGTCACTCTCCTGACACTTGATCCTTCCCTGGTCTGCCCTGGTCTACCCTCAGCTCTGCTGTTCTCTTATGCTCTGAGGACAACCAGTGTTTCTGGCTTCTTCCTACTCTCTGAGTTAATTCCATTAAATACAATGAGGTTAGGGTACCCACCTGTTCTGCTAGGAAAGCCAGTCTTCCCCAGTAACGTTCTCAAGTCCACCCACATTCTATCCCATCCAACTGGCCATAGAAAATTTACATATTTCCCTCAAGCTAGAAAATGTGTGTGGGCAGCTTACCTGCCATCCTCTCCCAGCCTCACCATCCTGACAGTTCCCTTGTCTCTCTAACCTGCACCTTACATATCAGCGATTTTGATGGTTTGCCAACCTGAAAGGGGAGAGATTACCAGGACCTGACACAACGTGTGGTAGTGATGTTGGTGGTTGTGGGTGTTAGGGGTCAGTCGTGGGCCCTTCAAAATTAACAAGGTCCTTTGAGGCTCTACTCTCTTTTGTTGAGAAGAGGAAACTGTTCCTCTTTTCTATCTTGAGTGATAAGCAGAGGCACCAAACCCTGCCTGCAGGTACATATAATTATCATAAATGCCCCCTGATTCTTTAGGTTTGCTCTCTCTTGACTACCCCTTTCTCCACACCTGTCAGCACTAATATCTCCACAAATTCAGTGGCTGCTGTCCCTTCAGAAAGGAGATAAAGGTCAATCCCAAACTCACTCTTGGTGGGCAGACTGTACTTGAACCCATCTCCAAATGTATTGAGTGATCTTTGGCATTTAGATGGGGGAGGGATTAGTCTCTCTGTGTGAACACTATCAATTAATAATCCCAGTCCTCTTCCTCCCTGTCCTGTTACCTTGGTTAGGGGCTGAGATGTGGAACTGGGGAGGTGATACATCTGGTCCTCTGCACTGACCTCCCCTCAGTCAATGAGGTCGGGAGCTTCCACCACTTGCAGAGGCCCCTCTAAACTCAGTCGGTGTATTCTCACATGTGTCATTAAAAGAACTAATGAATGAGGTCCAACCATGATCTAGATCCAAGTTCTCCCATCCTGTCTAGGCCAGAGCATGGGAGACAGGACATGATTTTCCATATCTTTGCAGTAACTTCACGTGAAACATTCCAGATGCAACAAGCTGAGATGACACAGACTGTATCAACGGGAGAGACAATCACCTTGAGTTGCATTGTATCAGATTCATCCCCAAAAGGATCTGTCATATGGTTCAAGGGAACTGGGCCAACCCAGGAGTTAATCTACAATTTTAATGGAGGTGTTTTTCCCAGAGTAAAAGAAATTGGACACACCACCAAAGCTGGCAACACAGACTTTTCCATCCGCATCAGTGAAATCTCTCATGTAGATGCTGGCACCTACTACCAAGTGAAGTTCAAGGAGGGGAAACCTGACATGGAGTTCCAGTTAGATCCAGGCACCAAGGTGTTTGTGACCAGTAAGTTTGTCTTTCTTCCTGTCTGTCCCTGTTATGGGTTGCTATCTCAGTTAACCAAGTCATTGAACAACTAGATTATGCTAAATATTATTGAAGGTGCAGTATACATTGTTCTGTCATTCTCTCAGCAGCTTGTGAATTAAGTGCTTTCCAGGAGAAGAAACAGCTCAGAAAGGTCAACTGAATGATGAAGCATATTTTGGTTGACATCTCAATATTCAACCCACCCCCAATAGCTAGACTAACCCAATTAAGGTTAATTTCATGACTCTCTACCAGTGATTAACTCAAATATGAGACTATCTCAAGCCAGGTTGTGTACCTAAGAGAAAACAACAGGCTTGCAGAGAAACCTGGGAAACTAATGCAATTCCCTCTCCTGTTGGCTGGGAACAAGCAGTCCTTTTGCCTCAGGTGCTCCAGAGAGACACCTTATGACCATGAGGGGAACCAAGTTGAGGAAAAATTTGCTCTGGAGAAGTGCAAAGATGTAAAGAACGTGAATTGACAACATTGCACGGCCATGCTGTTCCTGGTTCCAACCCCACTTCTGGACCTCCAGTTATGGGAGAGAAAACATCTTCTTTTTAAGCCAGTTTGCTCAAAGTCAGCACTGTCCTAAGGGATGCCAGGTATAAAGTTCCCACATCCACAGAGCACTAAAGTACAATTTCAAATCATGTTTTTTGCTGTTCTTAAAGCCTTACTTTTTAATTTTATTTCTATTTTGTAATAATCACTAAACTCTGAGCAATACCCAGAGTGAGAAATGATTAAATTGGTGATACTATAATACTACTATTTGTTGGGCATCTACTATATACATTTCCCATATTATTGTGTTTACTTACCAAGCAACTTGAGGGTAAGAATGATTGTTCTTTTTGTACTCATGAGAAAACTGAGGCTCAAGAGGAAGCAGGGGTACAGATAGGAGGAGAAAGAGGTGAGGTTGGTCTGGGGTCTGTCTCTTCACTTTACGTATTAGTGAAGAGCCTTTCTTACAAGAGATTCAAACCAAAAATATTAGTTTACACTGGTTCTGTAACTAAGAAGGGCTCTAGGTTCCTCAGAGCATCCAGAAAGAGCTTTAGGACTAAGGACATAGTGCAACCAAGACTCTTATTCTTTTAAATTCTCTCATTTTGGATTTAACGGAGGAGGTAAAGACGGCGGAGAAGTAGGGAGTTCTGTAATTTTCCCCAACCCGCAACTATCAAACTAAGAAGGACAGAAGCCACAATACTCTTATCTACAAGAGTGGGAAGAAAAGAAACAGAGTTCACAAAGAAGACAGCTTCATAGGTGCCTGAGCAAGTGCAAACTGGGGAAAATAAAAATGGGCCGGGACCCCGAGGCTTGGATGAGAGGAAGCCCCACTCCATGCAGAACACTGGGGAGCGCACGGAGCCATGGAGAGACAGGGGAGAGAAAGAGAGGCTGAAAACGCTCATAGAACTGTCTCTAGAGAAGAGAAAAACCTTGGCCTGGGACAGAGAGGCATCCTATCATCCCATCTATAAACACAGGGTGCAGGGAGAGAGATCCATCCCCTTTAGCTGGCTCTTTGTCCTTGGACTCAGCGCCCCAAACCCAGGCTACACCAGGAGAAACTGCTCCCCTACCCTCCCTACTTGATTCCTGGCTAGGAAGTCACGCATCCTGCAGGAGTACATTACATCTCGGGAGGTATCCTTAAAAGGCATGGACTAGGATTTGGAAACAAGACAGGGGTTGGAGAATACAATTTGGCCAGCCTGCGACTGGACTTTAAAGTGAAGGCATTAACAAAAGATGAAGAAGGACATTACATAATAATTACAGGGTCTCTCCAACAGGAAGAGCTAACAATTATAAACATCTATGCACCGAATTCAGGAGCCCACAAATACATAAAACAATTCATCACAAACAGAAACAATTCTTATTGATAAGAATGTGCTAACTGCAGGGGATTTTAATACTCCACTTACAGCAGTGGATAGATCAACCAGACAGAAAATCACTGAAGAAACAATGGACCTGAACGACTCACTGGAACAGATGGAATTGATAAATATATTTAGAACTCTGCATCCTGAAGCTGGGGAGTTCACCTTCTCGAGTGTGCATGGCACATTCTCCAAGATAGATCACATATTGGGTTATAAAGCAGCCCTCCATAAATATAAATAAATTGAGATCATATCACTCACACTTTCAGATCACAATGCTATGAAATATGAAATCAATCACAGGAAAAAGTTTGGAAACCCTGCAAAAATGTGAAGATTAAAAACCACACTGCTGAAGAATGATTGGGCCAATCAGGCAATTAGAGAAGAAATTTAAAAATATATGGAAACAAATAAAAATGAAATTGAAAATACACCAATCCAAACTCTCTGGGAAGCAGAAAAGGCAGTCCTAACCTAAGAGGAAAGTACATTGCGATGCAGGCCTATTTCAAAAAACTAGAAAAAGCGCAAATTCCAAATCTAACAGAGCACCTAAGCCAACTAGAAGGGGAGCAGCAAGAGCACCCCAAACCCAGAAGAAAAAGAAAATAAGATTAGGGCAGAAATAAACAACATAGAATCCAAAAAAACAGCTGAACAGATCAATGCAACCAACAATTGTTTTTTTGAAAAAATAAACAAAATTCATAAACCTCTAGCCAGGCTCCTCAGAAAGAAAAGAGAAAACACCCACAAAGACAAAATCACGAATGAAAATGGATCTATTACAACCAATCTTTCAAAAATACAAGCAATCGTCAGAAATTACTAAGAAAAATTATATGCCAACAAACTGGGCAATCTAGAAGAAACGGACAAATTCCTAAACACACATGCACTACCAACATTCAAACGAGAAGAGATAGTAAATCTGAAGTGACCCATAACCAGTGAAGAAATCGAATCAGTTATCAAAAATCTCCCAACAAATAAGAGCCTAGGGCCAGATGGCTTCACAGGGAAATTCTACCAGACATTTAAAGCAGAATTAACACCCATCTTTCTCAGGCTATTCCAAAAAATAGAAATAGAAGGAAAAGTTCCAGACTCATTCTACAAGGCCAGCATCACTTTTATTCCCAAACCAGACAGAGACCCAACAACAATAAAAAAGAACTACAGGCCAATATCCTTAATGAATACCGATGCAAAAATACTCAACAAGATACTAGCAAATTGAATTCAACAGCATATAAAAAGAATTATCCACCATGATCAAGTCAAATTCATCCCTGGGTTACAGGGCTGGTTCAGTATTCGCAAATCCATCAATGTGATCCATCACATTAACAAAAGAAAAGATAAAAACCATATGATCCTGTCAATAGATGCAGAAAAAGCATTTGACAAAATACAGCACCCTTTCTTAATAAAAACCCTTGAGAAAGTCTAAATAGAAGGAACTTACTTAAACATTATAAAAGCAATTTATGAAAAGGCCACAGCTAATATCATCCTCAATAGGGAAAAACTGAGAGCTTTCCCCCTGAGATCAGGAACACAACAGGGGCGTCCACTCTCACCACTGTTGCTTACCATAGTGCTGGAAGTCCTAGCGTCAGCAGTCAGACAACAAAAGGAAATAAAAGGCATCAGAATCAGAAAAGAAGAAGTCAAACTTTCACTTTTTGCAGATTCCATGATACTCTACATGGAAAACATGATCGACTCCACCAGAAGCCTTCAAGAACTGATCCATGAATTCAGTAAAGTTGCAGGGTAGAAAATCAATGTGCAGAAATAGGTTGCATTCCCCTACACCAATAATGAAGCAGTGAAAAGAGAAATCAAGTAACTGATCCCATTCACAATTGCACAAAAAACCATAAAATACCTAGGAATAAACCTAACCAAGGACGTAAAAGATCTACATGATGAAAATTATAGAAAACTTATGAAAGAAATTGAAGAAGACACCAAGAAATGGAAAAACATTCCCTGTTCTTGGATCGGAAGAATAAACATTGTGAAAATGTCATTACTACCCAAAGCAATCTACACATTCAATGCAATCCCCATCAAAATTGCACCAGCGTCCTTCTCAAAGCTAGAACAAGCTATCCTCAAATCCGTATGGAACCACATAAGACCCCGAATAGCCAAAGTAATATTGAAGAAGAAAACCGAAACGAGAGGCATCACAATCCCAGACTTAGGCCTCTACTGCAAAGCTGTCATCATCAAGACAGTATGATATTGGCACAGAAACAGACACATAGACCAATGGAATAGAATAGAGAACCCAGAACTGGACCCACAAATGTATGGCCAATTAATCTTTGACAAAGCAGGAAAGAGTATCCAATGGAAAAAAAGACAGCCTCTTTAGCAAGTGATGCTGGGAGAACTGGACAGCAACATGCAGAAGAATAAACATGCAGAAGACCACTTTCTTACACTATACACAAAAATAAACTCAAACTGGATGAGTTGAATGTGAGAAAGAAAACCATCGAAACCTAAGGAGAAAACAGGAAACAGCGTCCTTGACCTCAACTTCAGCAATTTCCTACTCGACACATCTCCAAAGGCAAGAGAATCAAGAGCAAAAAGTGAACTATTGGGACCTCATCAAAGTAAAAAGCTTCTGCACTGCAAAGGAAACAATCAAAAAGAACTATTAAGCTACCAATGGAATGGAAAAAGTTGCAAATGACATATCAGATAAAGGGCTAGAATACGAAATCAACAAGGAACTCATCAAACTCCACACCTGAAAAACGAATAATCAGTGAAGAAATGGGCAGAAGACATGAATAGACACTTCTCCACAGAGGACAGCGTCACTCAGCGTCACTCAGGACAGAGCTCAGCGTCACTCAGCATCAAGGAAATACAAATCAAAACCACTCTCACGCCAGTCAGAGTGGCTAAAATGAACAAATCAAGAGACTATAGATGCTAGTGAGGATGTGGAGAAACAGGCACCCTCCTGCACTGTTGGTGGGAATGTAAACTTTTACAGCTTCTCTGGAAAATAGTGTGGAGGTTCTTCAAAAAACTATCAGTAGAACTCCCCTATTACCCAGCAGTGGCACTGCTGGGGATTTATCCAAGGGATATAGAAGCACTGATGCATAGGGGCACATGTACCCCACTGTTCATAGCAGCACTTTCTATGATAGCCAAATCATGGAAAGAACCTAAACGTTCATCGACTGATGAATGGATCAAGAAGCTGTGGTTTAGATATACAATGGAGTACTACATGGCAATGAGAAAGAATGAAATCTGGCCATTTGTAGCAACATGGATCAACCTCGAGGGTGTCATGCTAAGCGAAATAAGTCAGGCAGAGAAGGACAGATATCATATGTTTTCACTCAAAGGTCTAACAGGAAAAACCTAACAGAGGACCATGGGGAGGGGAAGGGGGAAAGAGAGTCAGGGAGAGGGAGTGAGAGAGAGGGAGAGGTGGTAAATCATGAGGGGAGGGGAAAAAGGGACGGGGATTGAAGGTCATGGAGGAAGGCACTTGTGGGGAAGAGCACTGGGTGTTATATGGAATCCAACTTGACAATAAGCTATAAAAAAATAAATAAATAAAGTACAAATACTCTAGCATACTATATTAGTTTTCTATTGCTGCATAAAAAATATTACTCTAAGCCCAGTGCCTTAAAACAACAAACCTTTCCCCACAGTTTATCTCACAAGCACTCTCACAGCCTGGGTCCTCTGGCTCAGGTGAAGTCAAGGTGTCAGCCACAGCTACTGTCAATGCAAGGCTTGACTGGGGAGTGGGAGGTGTGTTTTCAAGCTCACTTCCTGTCAACAGGACTCAGAAGCCTTCTGGCCACTGACTGAAGACAGACTGGAGACACTGACTGAAGACTGCTCCATTGCCTCATGGATTTCTCCATGGAGCAGCTTACAACATGACAGCTGATTCTCCTTAGACTAGCCAGAGAGAGAAGATGAGTAAGACAGGAGTCACAGACTGGTCGAGACCTAATTTTAGAAGTGGCATCTCATCGCTTTTGCTGTATTCTATTCATTTAAAAAAATTTTTAAGTTTATTTTATTTAGAGAGAGAGCACACAAGCAGGGAAGAGGCAGAGAGAGGGAGAGAGAGGGAGAATCCCAAGCAGGCTTCATGCTGTCACTGCAGAGCCTAACTGAGGGCTCAATCTCATGAACCATGAGATCATGACCTGAGCCGAGATCAAGAGTCAGACACTTAGCCAAGTCACTCAGGTGCCCCTGTAAGGCTCACTGGCAGCCATCTTGGAAGCTGTCTACCTCCTTTGTCAAAAATCTCGGAACTATCCTTGATCTTTTCCCTCATACCTCATGTCCAAGTCACCCTCCACATCTTATTATCTTTATGTTCAAGAAAGAGCCAGAATCCGGTTACTTTCCAACACCTCCAAGGTACCGCCTGGGTCCAAGTTCATGTCAGCACTCGCCTGAATTATTGCTTAGTCCCCTAGCTCTGGTCTCCCTGCTCCCACCCATGCACACCCCAGCCTCCTCCCCTCAGAGCAGCAGGGGAGCCCATCACTCTTCAAACACAGCAGTGCCCGCCCATCTAAGATGAAAGCCAAGGGGGAGTCCAGGATGGCCTCCCAAGCCCTATCCAAGCTGCCCTACCCATTTCGTGTCACTTTCCCACTTACACTCTCACCACCATGAACCTTTGACATTCACAGTACCCCCCCCCGCCCCAGAAACTTTGCCTTTGCTGCCCTCTCTTCATGGAAAGCGCTCATCTCCAGTTATCTTCATAGCCACCCCTTCACTTCTTTCAAATCTCACCCAAACATGTTATTTTAAAAGACGCCCTTGGGGCGTCTGGCTGGCTCAGTCCATGAGGCATGCAACCCTTGATCTCAGGGTTATGAGTTCAAGTCTCATTTGGGTGTAGAGATTCTGTAAAAATAAAATCTTGGGGCACATGGGTGGCTCTGCCAGTTAAGTGTCCAACTTTGGCTCAGGTCATGATCTCACAGTTAATGAGGTCGAGTCCCACATTGGGCTCTGTGTGGACAGCTTAGAGCTTGGAGACTGCTTCGGATTCTGTGTCTCTCTAGCGCTCTCCCCCACCCCTGCTCGCTCGCTCTCTCTCTCTCGCTCTCTCTCGCTCTCTCAAAAATAAACTTTTAACATTTTTAAAAATAAATAAATAATAAAAACTTAAGGGACACCTTGGTGGCTCAGTTGGTTAAGCTTCCAACTCTTGGTTTGGGCTCCAGTCATAATCTCACAATTCATGAAGTTGAGCCCCACATCAAGTTCTGCACTGACAGTGTAGTCTGCTTGGGGTTCTCTGTTTCTCCCTCCCTCTCTCTGCCCTCCCCCACTCACTCTCATTCTCCAAATAGATAAATGAATAAAATCTTTAAAATAATAGTAAATAAAAAATAAGATAATAAAATAAATGACTCTGACCACCCTACATAAGCCATCTTCCCGCAAACCAAGTGTCCCCTTCCTATACAGCCACTCACATGCATGTGAACTCCTTGGGGACAAGCGTGTTGCATTTTTTGTTTCTCACTGTTATGTCCCCAGTGCCTAGAGCAGTGGCTTGTTGCAGGAAGGACTGAATGCTTTCTTAAGAACTTTAGTTACTTTATGGGGGCCCCTGGATGGCTCAGTCAGTAGAGCATGTGACTCTTGAACTCAGGATCATGAGTTTGAGCCCCACACTGGGGCTTTAGTTTACCTAATTAAAAAAAATTTTTAAAGAACTTTGGTGGGGGAGGGACCAACATGGTGGAACAGCATGGAAGTTTTTTTTGCATCTCTCTTTCCTGACATGCAGCCAGATCAACACGAAGCCATCCGGCACACCTAGGAAACTGATTTGAGGATTAACACAACAATCTGCACAACCTGAACCACAGAACTTGGCAGGTATGTGGAGAGGTGAACTGGGGGAGAGGGAAGCCCTGGAGGGCAGGGAGCTGTTTTCGCTGCAGAGATTGGGGCCTGGGGGATTATGGGAAAAGCAACCCCTACCAAAAGCAGTTGGAGAGAAAAAGAGTGGAAACAGCCACAGGGACTGAATGAAGAAGGGAGAAAGGAGAAAGGAGAGGGTTTAAATTCCATTAAGCCTCTATATATAAACAGAGGGATGGTAGCACAGTCTGAAACTCTAGCTCAATACCTGGCAGTGCTCTGGTGGGAAGAGCGAATCCATGGGAGCAGAGAGCAAGGTCCAAGGGGGCCTCAGGCCACAGGGCGGGGTGGGGGGCTCCCCTGCTGGGAGGACATTTGGTAGAAGCAGTGCCCCCCACAGCAAAGGTCCCAGCAGATCCTGGAGAACAGCCACATTCGTTGGTGTTGGAGCGAGGATGTTACGGGCAAAGCCTGGACCCAGATGTGTGTTGTGATTTGCCAAAACCCCTGCAACGCTACTGCTACACAATCACGTGAACTTCTGGGGTGGGCTGGTGCCCGGCTGTAGTCTCTGGGCATCGGCAGCTGCACAGTCTGGCAAATGTTCCTAGGTGCCACTGACACTCAGCCATTGCTCAGGGAGACCCTCCCCCAGAGAGTCAGGACAGGTCAAAGCCACAGTGCCTCAGAAGTGAGGGGTCGGGAAACATAGCCGCATCTGAAATAAAACTCAGGAGGGAGGTGCCACCTAACAGCCTGATGGCTTGGTCACAGACAGTGTGGAAGCAGGGAGTGGACAGAAGCCCGAGACAAAGGAGAGGTGCCTGATTGCCTTGGGAGAGCACAGAGTTCTGATATTAGATCAGGGTAGCTGGGTGACACCATTTTGACTCCTGCGGGGGATTCACATACAGCCTACATGCACCACAACAGTCCACCCCGTAATCTAATCCAGCAGCGCCACCTACTGGATAATGGAGCAGTTACACTAAGCCCCACCCAAGAGGGCCACCTGCACTCTTCAGGGACACCACAGGTCTCTCCACCTGCTGAGTTTATGGACTATTAAGTGCTTCATAGTTTGACTTCTAGGGGAAACTAGATGCAATTTCAATCATATTCAATTCTGTTCGCTGGTCCACCTATTTAATTTTTTTCTTTTTCATTTCTTTTCTTATACTTAAATACAGAAAGGGAAATTTATTTTCATTTTCCATTTTTATTAAAAAGATTTTTCTTTCATTTTTTCTACTATATTTTTTACTTTTTGTAAATTTTTTCTATTCTATTTTATTTCCATCATTTCATTTTATTCTTATGCTATTCATTGCTTCAAATTTTCAAATGTTTTCTTTTTTCCATTTTTCCTTTTATCTTTCCCTTTTTTCTCTAATCTTTCAAGTTTCTTTCAACAACCAGACCAAAACACACCTAAAATCTAGCATCCTTTATTTGATTTTGTGTTGTTCTTGTTTCACTTTTATTTTCTTTACCTTATTAATTCCTTTTCTTCCTTCAAAATGACAAAATGAAGGAATTCCTCCCAAAAGAAAAAAGAGGAAGAAATGACAGCCAGGAACTTAACACAGATCCAAGCATCATGTCTGAACCAGAATTTAGAATCATAACAATAGGAATACCAGCTGGGGTTGAAAGTAGATTAGAATCCCTTTCTGCTGAGATAAAAGAAGTAAAAGCTAGCATCCACTTAAGCTTGCAGCTCGGGGGCAAGGATGGATCAGGCAGAGCAGCGAATCAGTGATATAGAGGACAAACTTATGGGGATTAATGAAGCAGGAAAAAAGAGGGAGACTAAGGCAAAGAGTACAATGTTAAAAATTAGAGAACTCAGGGACTCATTAAAAAGGAATAACATCAGAATCATAAGGGTCCCAGAAGATGGAGAGAGAGAAAAAGGGGTAGAGGGTTTATTTGAGCAAATCATAGTGGGAAACTTTCCTAACCTGGGGAAAGACACAGACATCAAAATATAGGAATCACAGAGAACTCCCATTAGATTCCACAAAAACTGACCATCACCAAGGCATATCACAGTCAAATTCACAAAATACTCAGGCAAGGAAAGAATCATGAAAGCAGAAGGGGGAAAAAAGTCCTTAACCTACAAGGGAAAACAGATTAGGTCTGCAGCAGACCTCTTCACAGAAAGTTGGCAGGATAGAAAGGAGTGGCAGGATATAGTCTATGTACTAAATCAGAAAAACATGCAGCCAATAATTCTTTATCCAGCAAGACTGTCATTGAAAATAGAAGAGATAAAATGTTTCCCAGATAAAGAAAAATTAAAGGAGTTAGTGACCACTAAACCACTCCTGAAAGAAATTTTAATGGGGACTCTCTCAGGGGAGAAAAGATGAAAAAAAGAAAAAAAGGCCAAAAGCAACAAAGACTAGAAAGGACCAGAGACCACCACCAGAAACTCCAACTCTACAGGCAACATAATGGCAATAAATTCATATCGTTCAGTACTCACTCTAAACGTCAATGGACTAACCACTCCAATTTAAAAAAAGGGGGGGGTAACAGAATGGATAAGAAAACAACATCCTTCTACATACTGTTTACAAGACACCCATCTGAGACCTAAAGATACCTTCAGATTGAAAATAAGAGGATGGAAAACTATCCATCATGCTAATGGTCCCAGAAGAATGCCAGAGTAGCCATACTTATATCAGACCATCTAGATTTTAAAATAAAGGCTGTAATGAGGGGGGCGCCTGGGTGGCTCAGTCGGTTAAGCGTCCGACTTCAGCTCAGGTCATGATCTCACAGTCTGTGGGTTCGAGCCCCGCATCAGGCTCTGTGCTGACAGCTCAGAGCCTGGAGCCTGCTTCCGATTCTGTCTCCCTCTCTCTCTGACCCTCCCCTGCTCGGCACTGTCTCTCTCTGTCTCTCAAAAATAAATAAAAGACATAAAAAATTTTTTTAAAAACACAAACATCTGTTGAATATTCACAGTGGAAGACAGAGTGGATTCAAACCCCGTTCTCACTGAGGCATATGCTCTAATGGGCAAGACAGTTAAAATCAATACATGATTACAAACTCTGATAGGTACTTAAGGGTGCTCTAGGTTTATCTGTAATGAGAAGTGTGTGAGCATCCCTAGTACATGGAAGAGGAGGAGGAGTATGGGACCTGAGTCACGGTGAAAGGTCAAGGCCGCTGAGCCCAAACAGGAGTGAAAGGCTAGGAGGTGAGGCCAGCAAAGCAGTTAGATCAGTCAGGCAAATGAGGAGAGTCTCATTTTACCATAAGTGTGCCGAGAAGCCATTTAAAGAGAATGACACCATCAGATGTCTTGTTTAAAAATAGCACTCTGAAATATGGCCATTTGTAGCAAAATGGATGGACCTCGAGGGTGTCATGCTAAGCGAAATAAGTCAGGCAGAGAAGGATAGATACCATATGGTTG
This sequence comes from Helogale parvula, assembly GCA_004023845.1. NCBI lineage: Eukaryota > Metazoa > Chordata > Mammalia > Carnivora > Herpestidae > Helogale > Helogale parvula. Next base: position 26,448 of record PJEM01010880.1, on the reverse strand, counting down.
CATTCATAGGTCTAACAGGAGAGACCTGGCAGGGGACCATGGGGAGAGGAAGGGGGAAAGAGAGCGGGGGAGAGTGAGGGACACAGATCAAGGGAGACTACTGAATACTGAAAACGAACCATGGACTGAAGGGGGGTGGAGGGAGGGAGGGGGTGATGGTCATGGTGGGGGGCACTTGTGGGGAGAAGCACTCGGTGTTACATGGAAACCAATTTGACAATAAACTATTAAAAAATAAAAATAAAAAAATTAAAATAGCACTCTGTGGCTAAAATGAACAAATGAGAAAACAATAGATGCTGACAAGGATGTGGAGAAACGGGCATCTTCCTAATGTAAACTGGTGCAGCCGGTCTGGAAAAGTGTGGAGTTTCCTCAAAAAATTAACACAGAACTCCCTTATGATCCAGCAATAGCTCTGCTAGGAATTTACCCAAGGGATACAGAAGTACTGATGCATAGGGGCACATGCACTCCAATGTTCATAGCAGCAATGTCAACAATAGCCAAAACATGGAAAGAGCCTAAATGTCCATCAACTGATGAATGGATCAAGAAGATGTGGTTTATATATATATACAATGGAGTATTACATGGCAATAAGAATGAAATCTGGCCATTTGTAGCAAAGTGGATGAACCTCGAGGGTGTCATGCTAAGCGAAATAAGTCAGGCAGAGAAAAATAGATACCATATGTTTTCACTCATATATGAAACAGGAGAAACTTAACAGAGGACCATGGGAGTGGGGAAGGGGAAAAAGTTAAGAAGAGGGAGGGGAGGCAAACCATAGGAGTCTCTTAAATACTGAGAACAAACTGAGGCTTGATGGGGGTGGGGGATAGGGGGAAATGGGTGATGGGCATGAAGGATGACACTTGTTGAGATGAGCACTGGGTGTTATATGGAAACCAACTTGACAATAAACTATAAAAGAAAAAAAAAGAAAAGTAACACTCTGGCTTCAGTATGAGGAGACGACCACATGCAATGGAAATAAAAAGGGAGGGAAAATGACAGGCTAGCCAAGCAGAGGTGAGAGTGAAGAGACAGACAGAGGAAGATTTAAAATGTATTTAGATGAAAGGAGGTGGGGGTTGGGGGAGAAGTTGAAAAAAGTTATCAAAAATAACTCCAAGGTCTCCACCTAACTGGTTCACTGGGGGCATCAGACACTGAAATGGGGACACAGGCAGAGAGCCTGATGGACAGGTGAGTGACGAGTATGGTCTACAGGTGCTAAGCAGACAGCACCACACAGGCATGAAGATGTCTAGGCCATGGTCATACAGGGACCAGGTGGGCCCAGGATTCCAACCAGGGGCCTTTTGGCCCCAAAGCCTGTCTCCTACGGCCACGTACAATGGTCCCTGCCAGCAAGGAGCACCAAGCCCAGTAAAGGTGGTAGACATGAATGAAAGGAGATGGAGAACAAGGCTGCCAAGGGTGGTGTTGGAGTCACCATGGCTGTGTAACAAAACAGCCCAACACTCAGGGCCAGTATATAACCATTTCATTGCGATTAGTAATATTGTGAGTCAGAAATTCAGACAGGGCACAAGAATGGCTTTGTCTCCTCTGTATGATGTCTCGGGCCTCAGCGAGACACATTCAGCTAGCGGTGACAACATCTAGGGTCTGGAATCATCCAGAAGCTTCTTCAAGTACATGTTTCATGACTGATGCTGGTTACTGGCGGGATCGTTAGCTGGGCTTTCAGCTAGAGCTCCTACACACATCCCTACCGTGTGGTCTCTACGTTGAGCGAGTTCGGACTTCCTCATAGTCTGGCGGCCAGATTCCAAACAGAGGCCTGCCAAGACAGCAGGGCAGAAGCACAGGGAGGTTTTATGGTCTAGCCTGGGAAGTCACCTCACATCCCCTGGGTCGTCATCACCAGTCTGCCCAGATTCAGAGGGAAGGAATATTTACCCACTTCTCAATGGGAGGCGTGTCAAAGAGCATGAGGAAGGGGATATTGCTGCCGTCAGCTCCGGAAAATACAATCTGTCACCACTGAAAAGAGGAAGTGGCTTGGAATAATGGATGCTAAAGGGACACTCAGGCCTTGTCAAGGGTCTCACAGTCAAGCTCTCTCAGGGGGAAAAAGAAACCAAACAGCTCGAATAATAATAGCATCTCAAGGGAAGAGAAAACTTGTCCTGTGACAAACCCATCTAATCCCATCGCGGACTCCCTCTTTGGTTCTGCCATTTTGTATCACCCACATACAGTCAGCTGCTGGAGGCAAGGGTCGGGAAGAGCGGGGAAACCGAGTCACAGAAGGCAGTGTCTGGACTGGGAGCCGTGGAAGCGGAGAGCTCACGGCTTCTCAGGCTCTGGGCTCAACCTTGTATGCGGGGTGTTACTCCTCAAGAGAAAAGCATTTTCCGCGCGGGGGCGGCTCTTGCTCAGGCCCTCCCTCTGCCCAGAACCGGCCCCAGAGCCAGGCAGACAGAAGACGCAGCCCTCTTCCTCATGGGTGTGGGGAGTATTGCTGTCCCTGCAGGATGACCCTGTTGACGTCCCTTCTCCATGCAGGCCTCCTCCACCTTCTAGAACAGAGGCCATCCTCCCTCCCAAAGACCTAACTCCTTGTTCACCCAAAGCCACTCCCCCTGCAAGCCAACTCTCAAAGCCAGGGCGCCCATCAGACACGGCACATTTTTACCACTGACCCATCCATAGTGGGCCCCACTCCCTGGAGGCCCCATTCCCGGGAGCCTGCCTCCTGGTCAGCTGGGCCTTGCATCTGAGCCGTTTGCTCGACTGTCCGTGAAGACGCTGGCGGACTGCGTGCCTGGGGCTGCTGGACAAGGAGGAGCCGGCAGGGCCTCTAGCATAGAGCGAGGTGGCCAAGGGACACAGCCCCGGCACTAAGGGAGCCTGCTGTAACTCTCCAAGCATCTTGGGAGCCTCACAGCAGTAATTTGTTAGCTGAGTCGGATTCCTATTTCACAATCCAGAAGCAGAAACTGTCAAAATCGCACAGCTCCTTCCGCCCATCACAGTCATTTCCGCTTATGTGACGGAGTCAGGCTTTCCCTCTCACTACAGAGGAGCGTCCCGGGGGCCCCTCCAGGACAACACGTGGACAGACCCGCCCCCGGGGCACCACAATGCCCCCACCTGCCTCCCCACCCCGCCCGCCTCTGCCGTCCCTGCTGCTGCCTCTGCTGCTGGGCATCACAGGTGAGTGCCGACCTCAGGGGCCACCGGGCAGGGACGGTGGTGCCGGTGCCCCCACTGGCAGTGGGGCGCATGGATCTCTGTTCCAGGCCCTCTTTCTTCACCGCCTCTTCCTCTTTAAGACATTTCTCCAGATGTTTTTCTTACAACAAGGATCTCCCCAAACAAATCCCTGCAGAATGCTTTTTACTTGGAGGGGTCCTTTCCTCTCCCACTGAGGTCCAGACAGGATCTTCCCCACATGACAGTTCTCAATGGCCGGGGTTCCCACCCCTCCTCACTTCCCACACTCTTGTCACACTGTGAAGGCTCCACCCTGTGGCTTGACTGCAGGACCTCGTGGCACCCTGAGGGAGGAGGTGGAGGTGCAGCATCTGACTCCTGCTGAAAACCCTAGAACCCAGGAGTCAGGGCTGCCCTAATTAAGATGGAAATGATGGTAAATAGATCTATCAATTGGTAGATAGATCAATCAATAGATCGATCAATCAATCTATCACAAGGACTCCAAATGCCATGCAGAACTATCAGAAAACTAAGTGGTAATTTATAGACTACTAAGTCTCCCAAAATTTCAGCATCCTAAAATAAAATACATATATATATATTTAATATGTATAAAGGTCAATCTCACGACCTTGGGATCATGACCTAAGCCCAAATCAAGAGTCCATGCTCAGCTGACTGAGCCACCCAGGCGCCCCCTAAAGTTAGATTCTTGATGTGAGAGTTAATCCTGCCTGACACCCCCTTCCCCCCCAGAGCTGACCCACACACTCAGCAGACAGGCCAAGCACCCCTTCCCCTCCTGGCAGGTTGACAGCTCAGGCAAGAGGCCGTCCAGCAAAGTGGTTAAATGCACAGATAATTTTTTGAAACTGACCTGCCAGGATTCAAATCCAAGTTCATCACTTATACCCTGTTTGACCTGGGACAAGTGAAGAACGTCCCCGTGCCTCCATTGTCTTGTCTGGAAACAGGGATGAATAATGCGGCCTTTCTCGCAGAGTAGCGGCAGGAGCGCGTTCATGTATTTCTGTGCTTAGAGAGATGCCGGCACACAGAAAGGTCTATGGACACCCAGTGCCGAATCCGTCCAGGGCTTAGTGAATGCAAATATGAGCACATAAAAGTGGCGCTGCTGATTCTGGCCATTACAGCACTCACTCGGTGTCCTTGACACCCCCTGTCTTCATTTAAAACTCACAGCACTTGGGGCACCTGGGTGGCTCAGTCAGTTAAGCATCCAACTTTGGCTCAGGTCATGATCTCATGGTTTGTGAGTTCAAGCCCTGGATCAGGCTCTGTGCTGACATCTCAGAGCCTGGAGCCTGCTTCAGATTCTGTGTCTCCCTCTCTCTCTGACCTTCCCCCGCTCACAACTCTGTCTCTCTCTCTCTCTCTCTCAACAATAAACAATTAAAAAATTTTTAAAGCTCACTGAACTGATGGGGAAGGGCTTGATCCATCCTGCTTAACAGAGAGGAAACCGAAACCAGTGAGAGGGGGTTCCCCCAAACAGCAAGCTTGTCCGGTGCTGGAGTCGGGCCTTGAACCCACATCAGCCTGACTCCAGGTCCACAGACTCTGGGCCGTCCAGGCACAGTCCTGAGTGTTTTTCAAAGTTTCCAGGTCTATTCCCACAAAAAAGCTACAAGACAAGACTGTGGGGCCAGGCAGGGGACCTGGAACTGACGTGTGTTCCCTCCAGGTGTGGCAGGTGAGGCGGAGCTGCAGGTGATCCAGCCGGACAAGTCGGTGTCTGTGACAGCCGGAGAGACGGCCACTCTGTGCTGCACTGTGACCTCCCTGGTCCCCATTGGGAAGGTGGAGTGGTTCAAGGGAACAGGGCCAGGCCGGGAGTTAATCTTCAGTTTCAGAGGAGGAGACTACCACCCCCAGTCGCCTCGAGTAACAAAGGTTGCAGACACCACAAAGAGAAACAACACGGACTTTTCCATCCGCATCGCTAACATCACCCCAGCAGACGCTGGTATCTACTACTGTGTGAAGTTCCAGAAAGGGACCCCTGATGTGGAGTTTAAGTCTGGACCAGGCACCAGGGTGTTTGTACATGGTAAGTCCGGACCCCTGAAAACCCAGCCTGTTGTTCTAAGACAAATCACAAGCTCCTGGCTCTCAGCCCAAGGCTCCCTCTTTGTTAGGCCTTGTGTCAAGGTTGAGTTGAATACTTAGGGCATCTTCTACCAAAACAGTGCTAGGGACTGGATTTACTTGACCATGAAAAATCAGGGCAAACTATAGAAAACAATGGTTGGCAAATCATTGGGCATCAGGGAGGTCCGGGTGACTCAGTCAGTTAAGCCTCTGACTCTCGATTTCAGCTCGGGTCATGATCTCATAAGATCGAGCCCTGAGTTGGGCTCTGTACTGACAGGGTGGAGCTTGCTTGAATTCTCTCTCTTCCCCTCTTTCTGGATCTCCCCCGCTTTGTCTCTCCCTCTCTCTCTCAAACTAAACAAATAAACTTAAAACAAAAAAAAGACATTGGACATCAGGCAACAAAAGACAATGATCCCTGAGAGATGAGAAACAAATGTGAAAGCCAAGGATGATGCCTCTGCTCTCTGAGAAAGTTTCCACGCCACCATTCAGTGAGAGAATGCAGATGGATATTGGCAGTGTCCCCAAGGTAACAGAAGGAGCTAGAAGTCTGAGGGCAAAATGGCGGGAGTTCTCAGAGTAGAGCACCAAAGATGAGAAAGCTACAAAGAGAGAGAACTCCAAAGATCTTGAGTGTTGTTGGCAGGTTACTGAGAATAATGTTCATGAGAAGATACACAGGCGTGAATTCAAGTGCATGGCCTCAAGGGAAAATATCCCTGGAGCTCACACAAGGCCAAGAATGGGGCCTGTTCCCACCAACTTGAGTGAAAAACCCTATAATTCCCGAGGCATCTGGTAGAGTATGAAGAAAGGGTATGCCTCAGTAAGAGGTTAAAAAAAAATTAGCCCGAGACCAAATGACACTGTGGTCCTGTAAGTTTAACTACAACAGCTTAAATACAACACATGAAAACAGCAAACCATTTCCAGGTCATCTAACCATGTCCCCAAACGAATTCAGGCATATGTATAGGATTAAAAATATCTAACACCAAACAAATAAAATTCACAACATCTGGCATGCAATAAAAAATTACCAAGCTGACAGATGGTCACTGCAGTTATCGTGGTGAGCACAGAATAATCTATAGAATTGTGGGATCACTACATTGTAGAGCTGAACCTAACAGAACATTGTAGGTCAACTATACTTCAATAAAAATTTTAAGATAACCAAGCAGGAAAGAATCAGGAAAATACATTTATAATGTGAATCAATCATTTGAAACCTAACCAGAAAAGACAGATACAGGATTAGTACCCAAGGACATTAAACTATGCTATGTGTGGCCAAATAGAGGAAAGATTGAATATGTGAAAAGTAGAGGCATGGAAAATATTTTCAGAGATCCATATTGAATTTTTAGGGATGAAAACTGCAATGCCTAGGATGAAAAATATACACTGGATGAGATTAATGGCAGATAAGACACTGGAAAAATTAATAAACTTATAATACGACAATAGACACCATTCAAAATTATACACAGAAAGGTAAAAGTCTGAAAAAAGATAAACAGAGCATCAATCAGCTGTGCAAAAACTTCAAGTGGCCTAATAAATATGTATTACAGTATCCGAAGGAAGAAAGGGACAGAAAGAGTCTTTGAAGAAATAATGGCTCCATTTTTTCTAGATATGATGAAAAATATGAACACTGGATCCAAAAAGCTCCGTGAACTCCAAGCACAAGAAACATGAAGAAAACTACACCAACGTGCATCATATTCAAATTGCATAAAACCAATGATAAAGAAAAGATCTTAAAAGCAACCAGAGGAAAAAGAAAATATTAGATACAGAGCAACAAAGGTACATTTGACAAGAGTTCCCACTGAAAAGTGATATAAGTCAGAAGATAATGAAGAAACAGCTTTAAAGAATTTTTCAGAGATAATATAACAATCCTACTTGTTTTTGCACCCAATAAAAAAGCTTCGAAATACATGACACCAAAATTCATAGACTAGCAAGAATAGAGAAACAAATCCACAACTCTAGTCTCCCATTTCAACACTCTTCTTCCAATAATTGGAAAAAACAAGTAGGCAGAAAATCAGTAAGTACGTAGAAGACTTGAACAGCATTGTAAAAACAATTTGAGCTGACAGTTATAGAACATTCTACCCCAAAACAGCAGAATACACATTCTTTTCAAGTACAAAGGGAACATTTACTAAGATGAACCATATCCTGGGCCATAAATTGTCTCAGTAAATTTAAAATGAGCCGCGTCATAAAAATGTGTTCTCACTGGAATTGTATTGATAACAACAAAACGATGTCTGGAAAATCCCCAGACATTTGGAAACAAAATGACATACTTCTGAACAATGTGCTATCAGAGAAGAAATAAATGGAAAAAGAGAGAACATCCTAAACTGAATGAATATGAAGTACAACATACCAAATTTGTGGGATGTAGCTAAAATTGTGCTTAGGGGGACATTTCTAGCATTAAAATGCCTGCATGAGGACAGAAGAAAAGTTTCAATTCAGTGACCTTAAAAATTAGAACAAGAAGAATGAACGAAATCCAAAGTAACCAGAGGAGAGGAAATAATAAAGAACAAAGCAGAAATTGGAAATAGGAAATGGAAAACTAACAGAAAAGTCAATAAAACCAAAAGCTGGTTCTTTGGGGAGAAAAAAATCAGTACAATTTATAAACTCCTAGCCATATAGCCAATCAAGAAAAATGAGAGTGAGGCTCCTGGGTGGCTCAGTCAGTTGGGTGTCTGACTTCAGCTCAGGTCACGATCTCACGGATTGTGAGTTCAAGCCCTGCATCGTGCTCTGTGCTGACAGCTCAGAGCCTGGAGCCTGCTTCCGATTCTATGTCTTCCTCTCTCCCTCTGCCCCTTCCCCACTCATCCTATGTTTCTCTCTCCTTCAAAAATCAATAAACATCAAAAAAAAAAGAAAGAAAGAAAGAAAAGAAAAATGAGAGTACACAAATTAGAAAGGGAATGGTGAAGTCGGACCATAAGTGAAGGGTATGTCACCAAGCCCATCACCACTATGGGCAAATGGAGCTTAATTAAGTGGGAAGCCACGAGAAATGATACAGAACATAAATCTCAGATGTAGGCCGTCACCAGTGTGCTACCGCTGGAGCTAGACAATAATAATCTACAGTTGTTAAAGATATTGGGCTAAAAGGCTGGCATTGAACTTCATAACAGATGGATCAAGCCAACAACACCCAATGCACTAGTTAATCTGAACACTATAGAAAGAGAGACAGCCAGGAATTACATGGCTCCTAATGTAATGCATTAGGAAGTTGTCAGCACCACCTATGATGTATTCTGGCCCAAATGATGAACCTGGTTCTACTCAACTAGATCCTTTAGACACAACTACAGGCAATACAGGGGAAAGAGGAACATGTCAAAGGATCCCACAGGACTATAAGACAGAATGTGGAGATTTCTGCAGGTCTTTTCTGCAGACTTGGTTTCTTCAACAAATAAATGTTAAGAAAAATAAGAAGAAAGGGAAATTCCCTCAGAAAAGGAGATTTGGGGACACCTGTGTGGCTCAGTCAGTTGTGTCCATCAAAGCCTGCTTTGGAATCTTTCTCCTTCTCTCTCTCTGCCTCTCCCCTGCTCTCATGCATGCTCTCTCACTCTCAAAATAAATAAATAAACATTTTTAGGGGTGCCTAGGTGGCTCAGTCAGTTGGGCGTCCATCTGCAGCTCAGGTCATGATCTCACAGTTAGTGTTTCAAGCCCCATGTCGGGCTCTGTGCTGACAGCTCAGAGCCTGGAGCCTGCTTTGGATTCTGTGTCTCCCTTTCTCTCCTCCTCCACTGCTTGTGCTCTATCTCTATCTCAAAAATAAATAAACTTAAAAAAAAATACATAAAAAACATTTTTTAAAAAAGAAAAAAGAAAGGGAGATTTAAAGGACATAGCAAGGGGTTCCTGGCTGGCTCAGTCAGTAGAGCATGTGAACTCTTGACCGCAGGGTCATGAGTTCAAGGTCCCTGTTGGGCATGGAGCCTACTAAAAAAAGAAAAGAAAAGAAAAGACATAGCAACAAAATATAAATACGGATCTTGTTTGCATCCTCACTCAAACAAACCAATTATAAAATGATATTTGTGAGACAAGCAGGAACATTTGAATGGTGACAAGTATTAGATAACATAATGGAATTATTATTAAATTTTAAGTATACTAATGAGATTTTGATTATGTTTAAAAAATAATTTTTGGGTTCATAAGTGGCTCAGTCGGCTAAGTGTCCAACTTCAGCTCAGGTCATGATCTCACAGTTTGTGAGTTCGAGCCCCACGTCGGGCTCTGTGCTGACAGCTCAGAAACTAAAGCCTGCTTCAGATTCTGTGTCTCCCTCTCTCTGCCCCTCTCCTACTCACACTGTCTCTCTCTGTCTCTCAAAAATAAATAAACATTTAAAAATAAATAAACATTTAAAAAATAAATAAATAATAAAAACTAATTCTTAACTCTTAGATATACATGGTGAGGTAGTTGTGAAGAAATGGCAGAGTGTCTAGTATTTGCTTTAAAATAATGCAGTGGATGTTCAAGTATAGGTAAAACATTTGTTGATAATTGTTAAAGTCCAGTGATGAGTAATTTCTATGGCTTTGATGGTTTTTTTATATTTGAGAGAGAACGCACATGTGTGTGCAAGCAGGGGAGGGGCAGATAGATAGGGAGACTGTCTACTCCAAGCAGGCTCTACCCTGTCAGCAAAGAGCCCAATACGAGGATCAAACTCTCGAACTGTGAGATCAACCATGAGATCATGACCAGAGCTGAAGTCAGATGCTTAACCAATGAGCTATGCAGGCACCCCGAATAACTTCTATTTTTAATGTGTGTTTTAAAAGTTTTTTTAAAAAAGTTTATTTATTTATTTTGAGAGAGACTGATGGTGCGAGTGGAGAACGGGTAGAAGGAGAGGGAGAGAGAATCCCAAACAGGCTTTGAGCTGTCAGCACAGAGCCCAATGCAGGGCTCAAAACTCAAGAACCATGAGATCATGACCTGAGCCCAAACCAAGAGTCAGGCACTCAACTGACTGAGCCACACAGGTGCCCCATAAAGGGTTTTTCTTAACCCAAGTGTATAAACTCCCTGAAAAGTCTTTGTCCACTCCCAGGTGTTCGTGAACCCTAAACTGAAGTTCACTACAGTACTTGGCAGTATCAGACATACTGGAAGGAGTTATACCTATCTGGCAGAAAGTTTAGGGATGAATTTGTCACGGGTTCATAAAAACTAAGCAAATGAAAAGAATGAGACAATTAGGAGTGTCTGCCTGGCTCAATGGGAAGAGCACACAACTCTTGATCTCTGGGTCATGAGTTCGAGCCCCACATTGGGTATAGAGATTACTTAAATAAGGGGTGTCTGGGTGACTCAGTCAGTTAAGTGTCCGACTTTGTCTCAGGTCATGATCTCACAGTTGGTGGGTTCAAGCCCCGCGTCGGGCTCTGTGCTGACAGCTAGCTCAGAGCCTGGAGCCTGTCTTTAGATCCTGTGTCTCCCGCTCTCTCTGACCCTCCTCTGCTCATGCTGTCTCTCTCTCTCTCTCTCTCTCTCTCTCTCTCTCTCTCTCTCAAAAATAAATAAAACATTAAAAATTTTTTAAAAAGAAATTAAATAAATAAAAACTTTAAAAAAGAGAGATAAAAACTCCTGGGAAAACAAAAGGCTGTACAAGAAAGAAAAATATAATTATGGTATATTATATGGCCTTGTGAACAATGTTCCTTTGGTCCTAGAACTACAAATGCTGATAAATGATTTTAATGTGTCTATGATAGGAGGATATAAGGAAAGGAAGTGTGAATGGCAGGTGGAGGGAGATGTAAGAGAGCTGAACCATCATTTTCTATAGTAGAAGGCCTATCCATAATGTATAAAACTGAAAAATAGAGAAATAAGTATATAAACATGTTACTTAGAAACACAGAGAAAAGTGTCCAAAGGATCAACTGAAATAGTCAAAAGTGGTCGGTCTGTAATTTTTTTCCAGGAGAGGACGCAAGGGATCTGCTTTTAATTATTTACCTTATGTGACTTTTTAAATAACGTACTCTGGGAAGGAGGGGAGATGGGGGGGGGGGGATGACAGCTCTGATCACCATGGTCTGGTGTCCGAGTGCAGATTGGAAGGGTGGATTTTAATGTGTCTTAAAGGTTTTTTAAGTTTCTTTATTTATTTTCAGAGAGACTGACAGCGCAAGTGGGGAGGGGGCAGCGAGAGGGAGAAGCAGTCAGGGAGGCCAGGTGGCAAGGCCGTTAAGCTAAGACGTGTCATAATAAAACTCATGCAAAAGAGAAAACTGGAGAGGAGAGATCGGAGTAAGTCTAGTTGGATGAACCTAAGGGCCGGTTTCACTCTAGAGAGTAACTCGCCATCTTTGTTTCTCTCTCTTCTCTCTCAACATTCCCTTGATCAAAGTGAAGCCCTCTCTTCCAGAGGTTTCTGGCCCCTCCAGCAGGGTCGGCCCAGGCCAGACAGCAAACCTCACCTGCACATCAACTGGCTTCTTTCCCAAAAATATATATCTGAAATGGTTTGAAAATGGCACGGAGCTCCCAGCCCTTCAGACCTTCATCTTCCTGCCTGAAGATACTTCATCCTACACCATCGTCAGCACGGCCCTGGTGACCCTTGACTTATCCTCACTCCACTCCCAGGTCACCTGCCAAGTGGCTCACAGTACACTGCCCAGCCCCCTCAGTAGGCATGTGAACATCTCCAAATTCCTCCAAGGTAAGGGCCCCACCCCATCCCCCCAAATGGCCAGCCATTGGTGACTGTGTCATGCTCCCCGTTTGGCCCACTTCACCTGCATCTTCCTATTTATTCTTCAGCAAACCCCTCATGGGACGGGTACAAGAGTCTCTATCTCATACAGTCATCCTCCTTACATGATGCTATCGTCGGGTCCTTCTCTTTCAGAGCTCCCTTTGCCCTATTGTATCTGGGAGGTAAAAGTTCAGTCATTCCATTGGTCAAGTGTCTACTGAACATCTGCTACATAGTAGCATTATTCGAGGTGCTGGGGATTCCATGGTAAACAGAACAGACCTAGTTCTGCCTCACAATCCCGTAAGTCCCATCAACAAGATGCAAACACTATCCAGTTCTAACTTGTAACCTGTGCTAAGGGGGGAAAGACCTAACCGTTAAAAAAGATGAAAACAGGAGAAGTCTACCTTACTCAGGAAATGCCTTCTTGGAGAAGCGATGGTTGAGCTGTGGCATGAAAGATGAAAAGGGGTCAGCCAAGCAAAATGGGGAGTGTTTTCCAGGCAGAAGAAAGAGGTGTGCCAAGGCCCTGGGATGGGAGTGGGGAGAGAGACATGGTGAACAGCAGGGAGCAGGCCCACGTGGCCAGGGCTTAGTGAAAATAAGGGTGCGGGGGAGAGAGAAGAGGCTGGAGAGACAGAAGCAGGCACCAGACCACACAGGGCTTCAAGCCACAGCAAGGGAGTTTCTCCCTCTTGCACTGCTAACCACCAGGCCGCCACCACTTTGCTGCCGGTCACTACATTTGAAACACGCTTCTTAAACCCACCCTAGCAGCAGGGGAGGGGAGAGTGCAGGCAAGACTACACCCTTCTTGCCCTGACTTCATAAAAACAAAGCCATTACCAAGTGTTGGATCAGACTTTGCAGAAATATGGAAGAAGAGGTGACGGAAATCATCACCCTCGCTGCTCCGATGGCCATGGCCATGGCCTTCCCCCAGCGGGTCTGCACTCTCCTCTGCCACCACCCTCCAGCGACCTTAGAGGGCAGACCTCACTTCCTGCAGGGAGCACATGTGTCCCAGGGCTCCAGAGCCCCAGCCATCCTTCTCTATGTGCTCCAGCCAAAGTAAAGAGAAAACTCACTAACAGCATCACAATCTCCACAACAAACCACCCCCACTGGAGGCAAACTGTGGTACCAACGTAAAGAGCTGAGCTCATTTCTGAAATGCCTCCCTCCCTAAATAGTAGTCTGGCCTCACTTAGCTGAGGTACCAGGAGACAGTTCCAGCCCGGAAATGGAATTCCAGCCTCCACCTAGAGCATCCCAAAGAAGTGATGTGTCCTTGCCTCGTGCAGATGAGGACATGTTCCATCTCTCTGGATGACCATGTCAAACCTCCCTCCTATAAGAATTCCCCATGCAGAGATACCAGAGCAAGGCAGTGTCCCACCTTCCCCAAGGAAGATGCTTTGGTCATGGTCAGCTGGGAGATGGCATTGTGCTGCTGTCTGTAGTTTCTCCAGACCCCCTCTCCTTCTCCATATCAATAAAGAGGCACTCCATCAACCCAGACGTCCAAGCCAGAAAACTGCTCTCATCCAACCCATCACCAAGTTCTACCAAATTCACTTCTCATATCTCTCTGACACTATCCATTGCTTTCTGCTGCCACTGCCCACATTCATCTCCAAGTTCAAGGCAACATCATCTCTTACCTGGACACCACAGCCTCTTTTCTCATACTCACCATTACCCTTCACAGTCCATCCCCTCAATCCCCAGCAGCCAAGGGCATTTTATAAAGGAAGCCAGATCCTGTCCTTCCTTTGCTTAAAGCCCTTTGGTGCCTCACCACTGCTCTTGCAAAAATAAAACAGAATAAAACCCTTATCAGGACGTTCCACAGCAGTCTTCACACATTTTTGAGATAACTGTGAAGAACTATGTAGTTCATCATATATTTTTTTAAGTTTACTTATTTATTTTGAGTGAGAGTGTGTGCAAATGAGTGGGGAAAGGACAGAGAGAGAGAGAATCCTAAGCAGGCTCTACACCAGCAACACAGAGTTCAACGTGGGGCTCAAACTAATAAAACGTGAAATCATGGCCTAAGCGGAAACCAAGAACTGGACATGTAACTGACTGAGCCACTCAGGCATCCATATCATATATTTTTAAAGTTAACATCTAAGGGCACCTGGGTGGCTCAGTCGGTTAAGCGTCCGACTTCAGCTCAGATCGTGAACTCGCAGATCATGAGTTGGAGCCCCACATCGGACTCAGTGCTGACAGCTCAGATTCTGTGTCTCCCTCTCTCTCTGCCCCTCCCCTGCCCATCCTCTGTCTCTCTTTCTCTCTCAAAAATAAACATTAAAATTTTTTTAAAAATAAACATAAAGTTAACATCTAAAATTATTCACCACAGACTTAAATAGTTGCATGAAACAGAACCCCGAGGATACTACAAATGTTACATCTCTCTGGGGTGCCTGGCTGGCTCAGTCAGTTAGGCATCTGTCTTCAGCACAGGTCATGATCTCATGGTTTGTGAGTTCAAGCCCCACATCTGCTGTCAGTGCTTGGGATTTTTTTCTCTCTCTGCCTCTCCCTCTGCCCCCCCGCCCACACAGACTCTCAGGCTTGCTTTCTCTCTCTCTCCCTAAATAAATAAATAAATAAACTTTTAAAAAGAGCAGACTCCCCTTCTGGTGTGGAGTGGCAAGGTTCTAGAAGACATTTGGGGACTTGCTGTGGCCATTTTGGGAAAATACAATTTGCCACACGTAGTTCACTCCTATTCATCTTTCATCTTGTCACTTCTCCCACAAACTCTTCCCTAACCTGTCCCACTTCTAGCCCAGGCCAGGTGACCCCCACCCCGTGTAGGCCTTCAGAACCCCTCTGAGGGTCATGTGACTGCTTTTTCTTCCCTAATCTACCTCCCTCCCCCCACAGCCGACCAGAGCAAGAGCTCTGTGAGACAGGGACTATGTCTGCCTTGCTCATGGCCATATCCCAAGAGCCAAGGGCAGTGCCTAGAAAGATAAGGATGTTCCTTGAGCATCTTTTGCATGAAGGACGAAAGTAATGAAGAAGTGCTATTGTTTCAGTTACGCCCACAGTGACTGTATCAGCACACCGTGTCCCAAGCCTTCGGCTGGTCATCCTCACCTGCCACGTGCGAAGGTTTTACCCTGAGGTCATACAAATCACCTGGCTGGAGACCAACAGATCCATTAAGACCTGCGACACTTCCACCCTGGACAAGAACACAGATGGCACATTCAACCAAGACAGTCATATCCTGGTTTACACCTCAGGAGACAAAGCACTGTTCACCTGCCAGGTGTGGTGTGAGGCCCGGCTGCTGACCCAAGCCAGTACGCAGCTGAGGGGGCACAGAGCAGAGCCAGCGTCTGTGGGTGAGTGGGAGTGGAACGACCAAGCAGGCAGAGGTTCCCACCCGGCCACAGAAAGGCCGGGTTCACATGCCATGTCTGTCGGGTGTGACCTTGAGGAAGTCATATCACCTTTCTGTAACTCAGTTTCTTCATCTATAAAATGGGACAGCGATTATGACAACCTCTTCAGAGTGGGCTGCCGTGGACACTAAACAGTGGGAAGGCCCGCTTTCACCACGCAGCTGGACCCAGACCACACACCCATTTCACCAGATCTTCCCGTGAATTAGTAAGTTCATGTGAATATTTTCCCTCATTTCCACCCACTCTCTCGAAAGCTGTTCAGATTCAACAAGTCCTCAGAGCCTACCAGGAACTTGGTCTGAGTGTTCCCATTTGATCCAGAAACGTTCTAAGGTCCATGTTATAATCCTCAATTTAAAGATTAGGAAACTGAGGCTCAGAAAGGTGAAGTGATTCCATCAGTCCAAGGTATAGTCTTGGTACCAGAGTCTGGGGTAAGGCTGAGCCTGTCCAGGGGTTGAGTGGCGGGACCAGGAAGCCAAGTTCATCCTGATACCTTTCCGTCACCAGATATGAGAGCATTCAACTCCCTCGTCGGGACCATCATCCTGCTTGGCTGGAAGTTGTTTCCCCTGACTGTACTTTGCATCTTCTATGTCCTCAAGAGGAGAGTCCCTTCCAAGTAAGGGGGGCCTCCAATAGAGGTTGGGCTTCTGGGAGTTGGGGGGGAATACTCTAGGGCAACAGGGGTCACTGTAGGAGAAGCCACACTGCACTCCCCCTGCATACCTAGCTTGAAGGCCTGTTGAATCCCAACGGTCCCTAAGAGTCATACCGCAGTCCCTTCTACCTTCCCCTCTGCCCCTTACAGCTCCAGTCTGAAGATGCACAAAGATGCAGGGCCCCCTTGTTTGGGCAGGGGGAGCACTTCAGGAGGGAGAGTTAGTCTGGAGAGAACACTCTTGAGGTGGTCTCCGAGGAGAAGTTGGAGAGCAAGGGCTTTGCCCCAGCTCCCTGCTTCCTCTGCAGGTCACAGGCACCAGAAGCCCCTCCTCGGTGACATAGGATCCTCATGCCTTCCTGTTTTCTTTAGGAGCACTGACCCAGGAGAGGCACTGGCCAGGATGTCTGCAGCCACTATGAAAGCCTCTCCCACCTCATCCGCCTTCTGAGACCCGTCCAGGACTGGCTGCCCCCGTCCATCTGCTCCAGTCCCCAGAGGAGGTGAGACCCTAGACTGAGAGTCAGTGGTGAGAGGCAGACTCTCACATCCAATGAAGGAAGGGAGCTTCTCTGGAAATTCTGGGCAAGAAGTTCGTGACCCTGAGCAAGAAATCCAGCAGAGGCAAAACAGGCTCCTACCCAGGGAGGAACACAATACCTGCGGTTCGGAAGGCCCCTCCCGGACTCCTCAAGGAAAGCCCATGGTGGGCACCCAAACTGCCATGAGACCTTTACAGCTCCATCATTAAAACAGTATTGTTTATAAAACTTATTTATTTATTTATTTTGAGAGAGGGAGAGAGAGAGAGAGTGCAAGCATGCATGAGTAGAGTAGGGGAGGAGGAGAGATTGAGGGAGGGAGAGAATCCCAAGCAGGCTCTAAGATGTCAGCACAGAGCCCAACACAGGGCTCAATCCCATGAACCATGAGCCAAAATCAGGAGTTGGAAGCTTCACGGGATGAGTGGGTGGCTCAGTTGGTTAAGCCACCGACCTCAGCTCAGGTCATGATCTGGCAGTCCATGAGTTTGAGCCCCACATCAGGCTCTGTGCTAACAGCTCAGAGCCTGGAGCCTGCTTCCGATTCTGTCTCCCTCTCTCTCTGCCCCTCCCCAACTCACACACTATCTCTGTCTCTCAAAAATAAACATAAAAAAAAAGATTTGGAAGCTTAACCAACTGAGCCATCCAGGGCCCCCAGTATCATTAAAATAGTATTAAAGGAGAAACACTTACGCCAATAAACTTATGAAGAGATGGCCAATCTCATTAGTAATCAGGAAAGGCCAAAGCAAAACCACACTGAGATGCCATTTTTCCCTATTCAAATAGGAAAAGTAAAGAAGCAACTGGGTCTTTCTCGCGTTGCTAATGGGTATGTAAACCGGTAGAGCTACTTTGGAAAACAGTTTGAAAAATCTGAACTTGAACATTCACATACCCCATAACCTGCCCTTAACACCCTTGAGTTATATAAACCCAAAGAAACTCCTGCACATGTGCTCCAGGAGATATATTCAAATACATAAGTGGTAGCACGATTTAAAATTTAAAAAACCTGCGAACAATCCAAATCTACATCTACAGAACAATAGGCAAAGAATTTAGTACAATCCCAGAATGGAATATTATACAGCAAGAACAGTGAATAAACTATGACTACACACAATAAATAGGTAAACGTTAGCAAAAAAATATAGAAGTAAGCCCCAAAAGATTTCATACAGCATGATATTATTTTATGAAGCTAAAAACAGCTACCAGATGTGTTTTAGGGATACGTACAAATATGAGAAATGTGTTTGTTTCTTTGTTTGTTTCAAAAAAGAACCATGAGCTCAAGATTTTAAAAAGTAGTATGGAACTCGAGGGTATTATGCTCAGCAAAATAAGTCAGGCAGAGAAAGACAGATATATTATTTCACTCATAGGTGGAATTTGAGAAATACAGCAGTTGAACATAGGGGAAGGGAAGGAAATTAAGATAAAAACAGAGAGGGAGGCAAATCATGTGTAAGAGATGAATCACTGGGTTCTACTCCTGAAGCCAAGACTCTACTGTATGTTAACTAACTTGAACTTAAATTTAAAAAAAAAAAGCTGGGAGAAGGCCAGCTCTCAGACAAAGAATGGTGGATCCCATGATTCATAAGCTTACCAGAATATTTTTAGCATGTATGGCTAGGGTGTTATTTACAGCCTTACATTACTACTCTGATATTGTGTAATATTTTAACCTACGTCAAAGCAAAAGTCCTTGAGAATGTGGATCATAATTTCTACTTCTCTGTATGTAGCCTGTGCCTTATACATAGTCCTAGCTCAGGGGAACAACAACAACAAAAAAAAGTGGCTTGTTTTGGTCCGAGCATATCCTGAAATTTCTCCAGTTATTGTCACTTAAACAAGAATTTGCTCTTGATTTAGAAAGAACAAGAAAGTTCTATTTAAAGTCATCATTGTTACTATGGATAATGTGAGTGGTAGAATTTGCAATGTTCATGGAATTTCAAAATAAAGATCTTTCCCCTAAGTTTCTCAGCCAAAAAAAAAAAAAAAAAGATTTTAAGTAGTTTAAGTAGTAGTTGCCTAGGATGGGGGAAGAAAAAAGGATGAGAAAGGTGGGTACGTATAGCTGGATGGAAGTCAATATCAGGATTCTAGCTCTCATGCTAGGTGTTGGCTTCAAGAATATTTATATCATTATAAACAAAAAAATAGAGGTGATAACAATATAAGATTGATGAACAAATATATAAATAAACAGGTACACTGATGGGCTGATTATTGGAAGGAACGGAAGGAGGGAGAGAAGATGGATGGATGAATGGATGGATGGATGGATGGATGGATGGATGGATAAGTAGATTAATAAAAGAGGTCATGCATGGATCAATGATAAGAGAGTCATAAAGCAAAAATTATGACAGGTGCACTTCTACATACTTTAGATTCAAAAGAAAATATTAGAAGGACAATACCTAGAGAGCCCCCAAGTCCCCTTCCTATTAGGACACTTACAAATCCATATTAGGAGGAAAGCATGGTTGGTTGGTGTCACCGTGGATCTAGCACTTCACATGCAGTATCTTATTTCATCCTCATACCAATCACAAGGTGGGTACCATTCTCCATTTTGCAGGTGAAGAATCTGAAGGAACCTACTCAGTGTCACTCAGATAACAAGTGGTGAAACCAAAACTCTTGGATTCAGACCCAGCTCTGCTCAGTGCTTTCTAGGGAGCCACACCGCCTACTGTCTTTGGACAGATGGAGAGACCTTGATTCATCCTCATTCTTCTGCCTCCCAATCTCTCAGGCCTGCTGTTCTACATTAAAGCCCACCCCGTGCCCCCACGTGGGGGGCAGTTGGGGAGAACACATGCACTTTTCCAGCCCTGGAGTAGATCTAGGGTAGGTCCTGAGACCCAAAATGGCCCTGGTGAAGATCTGGGGGAGGTAGCATAAGCCAAGTTTTGGTGAAAGGCTCCCCGTATAAGGATAAATATGCCCGGGGAAATAGGCATCCTACTGTGAGTTCGCTTCACTGTGGCCTGGAACCTTTGTAGTCACAAAGATGGAGGGGCTGGGGGTTGGGCTCATTACCCCTCAGACATGAATCTCCTCTTTAACATTTTCTACTCACAGTAGAGCAGTTTCCACTTCAACATCCCCATCCCATCCTCCGCAGGGAGACTTAGGATGTCCTGGCCCTTCCCCTTCACCTCCCCCTCCAGAAATGGGGCTAGCACAAGGATGAGGCTGGCAAAGTGCCTAGGCAGCAAAATTTAGGGTGACACTTTCTTTGGGTTGAGCAAGGACAACAGGGACTTGCCACCTTGTATTTTGTGTCCTAGATGCTATAAGTGTCCAAGTCTCATGACTTCTGCTCCTTCCCCCTTATTCATCTTCATGGTTGCTGAGACCTTGATTGGCATGTACCTATATCACGCCAATAGCCTCCTCATAATTCTCACTCTGGAGTCGCCAATCCATACACTACACAGACATGAAAGTGGTCTTTTTTAAACTTTTGCTCAAGAATTTTAGATATCAACTAGCCTTCAATTAAAAAATACACATTAAGAAAAAACTTCAGATAGTTCCTCACTCCCTAGGTCATACCTCAAGAAGGGGATAGTGATTTCCCCAGATGTCCCATATCTTGACACTAGGGGGAAAATGAACCAGTCAAAACACTGAACTTGGACATGAAGGTTCCTCATCCCATTAGGACAGAGCTCACGTCCTGAGCAAGCTCACAGCTTCCACACAAATAATTGCTCATGGGAAAGAAGGTCATGTCTCCATTTGTTCTGCAAATATTACTGACTTTATACTGTGTAACAGGTACTGTGTAGACACAGAGAAAACAGTGGTGAGCATTGAAAGGGATGGTCCCTTTCCTTGTGGGGTTTACCACCTGATGAGATAAAGAGAGGAAGGAGGGAAGATAGGAGGGAGGAAGGGAGGGAGAAGGTAGGAAGAAAAGAAAGAATGGGATATGCGTTCTGAAGAAAATAAAGAGTGCACAAGATACTGCAGATTACAATCACTGAGATCTCTACAGGAATCAGGACTTAAGTGGTAGTTATCTAGAAAGAATAACAGAGAAAGCCTTTCTGCAAAGGTACTATTTGAGCTGATATCTGAAAGTTGCAAGAGCCTGGGGAAATACACTCCTGTTACAGGAACCCATGGTGCCAAGACCTAAGGTGTGAAGGAATTTGGATCCTTCAAGGAAGAGGAAGGGGGCCATAGGGCTGGAACTAGAGAGTAGTGGGCAAGAAATGGGCAGGAGACACACACAGGGCTCTTGGCCACAGTGGGGAGTTTGGATTTCACTCAAAGAAAACAAGAAAGACATTAGAGAGCTTTAATACCCAGAGCAAATTACAAGATCAGATACACATTTATAAGAAATCACCATGACTCCTGCCTGGGGGGTAAGTAGATTAGAGGAAAGCATGTCACCAGAAAATTCAGATGCAAGGTTATTGCAGTAAAACAGGGGCAATGAGGGTGGCTGGAGCTATGGCGGTGCCAATGGAGATGAAGAGAAATTGACTAATGTGAGGGGTACTTCAAGATAGAAATGATGGGACAGACATGTTTGAAGACTGAATGTGGAATGTGATGGAGAGGAAGTCGTTGGTGATGGCTTCCTGGCCAGGCTGAGCAATGGATGAGATGGAGGAGCCAGGCAGAAGATCAGGTTTGGTGGTGGGAATTAAGGGTAGAGTTTTGAACATGTTAAATATAATGTTTGTTCATCATCCTTGTGCCGCTGTTGAGTAGGCAAATGAACATATACATTTGGAGTTCAAGAAAAGGGTCAGAGCTGAAGAGATATTTTTAGAGTCATTGGGTCTGGAAAACTGGCTGCCACAATGCAGACTTCACTTTTTGCATTTTCATATGATTTCTGCAGGTGCTAAGAATGTCTCCCTTCTCCCCTGTCACCTTCTGCTATACCAGTGATTCTCACAGTCTTACTGGACATGGGGGCAAAAGACTGCAAAGAGAGTGACATATAAGAAAAATATTCACAAGTGGACAGTGAAACACCTGAGAGGCACTGACACTTCTGCATCCGGTCAAGCTGAGCTGGCAAAGCTCTTGATATGCCTATTACAGCCCTTCTTCTCCAACCCCTGTTGACAAATAGGGAAGTTGTGTCTTGGAAAAGTAGGTGACATGATTAGCCTAATGCAACCAAACTTTGATGCAACTCTCAAGCTACCATTCCAAGTGTGGAATGATTTAACATAATTTCTATTTTAAGCACGATTTCCAGGGACTTAACCTTGACATTCAGGTTATCCTCAGTCAAATCAGTGCTCCCCCAATCTCTCCATCCCCAGTAGTGTCTAAGCTGACTCTGTCTATGCAAGCATCTGCTAGCATGTCCATCACCCTGTGCTGCGTTTAACTACAGATCCACACAAGTGGCCCTGGAATTAACTCCTTCCTAATCTCGGGGCTTCCCTACACCCCCTCACTTTCAGCTCTATGCACATTGGAAAATCTTGGTACTCTGGAACCCCAGAAAGCTCTGCAGGGTGGTCTCGGGTCCTCTCCACCCAGAAAGAGCATATACCCAGTTCTGTTCTATTGCCAGGTCAGACTGGGGGCAGGAACTCCACAAGTCATGTCACCAAAAAGGAAGACACGAGTCCCGACTCTCAATCCCACCAAACTGGACCTCAGATTTCCAGGAGGAACAAGTTGCAGGACCTTCTTTGGGGGAAATAGATTCAAGAATTCCTTATACTTACATAAATGAGCTTAAAAAAAAAAAAAAGCTTAAGGCTGAAAGCCACCGCCACAGGGCAAGAGAATCCAATGTTAGTTAGCAAGATATTATAATGGGATCACGAGTAACTTGTTATATCACCTGCAGGAAACTACTTTCGATATGGTACCAATATATTATTGTGCTCTGATCACAACTCCAAATGCCACTTGCCCCCAGACCCTTTGCTTCTTACACACACAAGTTAATGATTACTATCTGATTATTTTCTTCACATTCACCACCTGTGTAAGATCTTGGGTGCTCAATAAATACAGAGAGGAAACCTCTGCTTGGGGCTCTTGTCACTTCCCAAACATTAGCCTCTCTGGTATTCAATTCTGTGTCCGCTCTCTTGCTGGACAAAAGAGCATTCCAAATTATAGTCTGTGACACCTTCTCAGGGACCTCTAGTGTCAGTTTCCTTCAGTTTCTCTCCTCTCTACCACAGATGGGGCAATGCTGCTTAGTCTCAGAAATGTGCAGAAGGGGATGGAAGTGGATGGGAGTGGATGGGAGCAACTGGGAGGCAGAGAGGGACTGCCTCTAGAGGAAACTGTGTTTTTCCAAACTTGAACATCTTTCATCTGGATCTCAGCTTCTGAAACTCTTAGGTGCATTTATACTCTACTTCTGCAATGACAACCTCTCTTGAGACAAATGTGTTACATTTATCTGCTGCCTAACTTGGTCACCAAAAACGCCCTGGGAAAAACAGGACTACAGAGCTCTGCAGTGACACCAACAGCCACGTTCTATAACTACATGGCAAAAGTCTACATATGCTTTGCAAAATTCAATGCATCTCAACTCTGACTATACTCAAAACCACTGAATTTTATTTACACTTTAAATGGGTGAATTTTATGGTAGGTGAGTTATATCTCAATAAATTTATTTTAAAAATATAAGAAGGTTACAATAATGTGAGACTATTGTACAAAGTTACTCTTTTATTTCCTTTTCCTTTTTGAACATCAATTTGACTCTGAGGGATAACTATCTAATGCATCCGACCACATAAAACACCAATTCTTTCAACCACACAAACACCAAATCTCGATGTGTCTTATTCCTACAAATTTCCAACACTTCCTCCAAATGTGGGAAGAGAGAAAACCACATGAAAACCACTTGGAAACCTCATTGCCCCCCCCCCCCCGATTCCTGCCTGGAACCGATTTCAGACTTGGCAGAAAGAAGCAAAAATGTCATGTAGAGGCAAATCCCTATAGTGGGATATGTAACTGGTTTTCAGAACCTAAAACTCTGAATCTCCTGCTGATAGTCTCTATGACCCTTTAATAATCATTAGTATTAGACTCCTGCATGTAGAAGGTTTCTTACTAAATCCACTGTGTACAGAGACCATCAGCTATCAAATCCCACCCCCCTCCCAAGCCTCCCATAGACTTCGTTTCACATCCGATTGGTCAAAATCTTGATGTCTGTCCCAGCTTCGACCAATTACTCAACCAATCACTGGCCAGGAGGTGGGGCTCCATAACTGATGCGGTCCAATGAAGACCCAGGTCCTGAGGCTGGAGCAGGGCCTAGCTAGGTACCAGGAAACCCACTACCGGGCAGAACTGGGTTGGGGCGGGTTGTCAGCAAGGCCGGAAGGGGGATATGGCTGTGGAGAGACCCAAACAAGGGACTCTTCCACTGAGTGGGTGGTGAATCCAGTGAGCTGTGGAAAAATGCACCCTGCTAGGAAACAATGCCCTTGGAGGTGTCCGGATCTGAGGACACAGAGCCAGGTACAGGCCAGGTAAGATCTGGTTCCAAGAGGCAAAGCCCTTACCCAAGAAAATAGCTACTGTTAACTCTCTCCAACCTTGCTGGCGGCAAGAGCTTAGACTGGCTGTAATCGGAGTTAGGAAAAAGAATTTAAGCAACATACGTATTAATGACAGAGTATGGTGGGAGGCGCTTTACATAAAAACGCATGCCCGACATCATCATAACCAAAGAAATCAAAGCAAACATCACCACCAGTGAGACAAATTGAAATTGTTTGCTTCCTGATTGGATGCAATGAGAACTCAGCATTGCTTCTGGATATCTCTTTGCAGAGATGCAAAACCAGATTTTAATAATGAGAAAGTATCAGAAACATCCGGAATGAGAGAATTTTACTTTCTATGCCTTTCAAAAGTGTCGGGTCATAAAGGAAAGTGGAATTGTTCTATATTAAAGGAAACAAAAGACACACGGCAAGTAATTGAAACTGAATGCTATTTTTTTTCTTTTTCTTTTTTCTTTTTACATTTATTTATTTTTTTGAGAGTTAGAGTGAAATAGAGCATGAGCAGGGAGGGTCAGAGAGAGAAGAAGACACAGAATCTGAGCAGGCTCCAGGCTCTGAGCAAGCATTCAGCACAGAGCCCAATGCGGGGCTGGAACCCACGAACTGTGAGATCATGACCTGAGCTGAAGTCAGATGCTTAGCAGACTGAGCCACTCAGGTGCCCCACGGATGCTTTTTCTATAAGACTTTTTTGGGACACTTGGCAAAACTTATTGGGAACCTGGAAAGAATAGTAACGTGTCAGTGTGAACTTCCTGATAGGAATG
The DNA here is from genome assembly GCA_004023845.1 of Helogale parvula. Taxonomy (NCBI): domain Eukaryota; kingdom Metazoa; phylum Chordata; class Mammalia; order Carnivora; family Herpestidae; genus Helogale; species Helogale parvula. Next base: position 1,364 of record PJEM01010880.1, on the reverse strand, counting down.
GTATTGTGGCCATTCAGAAGCACGTCTTTATTTGTAAGCAATGCAAATATTTGGGTGTGATAAAGCAACGTGTCAGCAATTTATTCACAGATGTTGCTGGAAAAAAAATCTTTGCCCTGTATCTGCAGATTTTCTTTAAGATTAAAATCATTTCCAAAGTTAAAAAAAAAAACTGGTGACATTCTAGCATCAGAGGAAATTCGTATCTGTTGCATAAAGATGGGGCGTCTGGGTGGCTCAGTCGGTTAAGCATCTAACTTCGGCTCAGATCATGATTTCATGGTTTGTGGGTTCAAGCCCGCATCCAGCTCTGTGCTGACAGCTCAGAGTCTGGAGCCTACTTCGGATTCTGGGTCTCCCGGTCTCTCTGCCCCTCCCCAGCTTGCGCGTGCACACTCGCTCTCTCTCGAAAAATGAAGCATTAAAAATAAAAATTAAAAGAAAAGAAAGAACAACCAGTTACCACGTACTGAGAGTTTACTGTGTGCCAGGCAAACTAACAACACGTATGAACTAACAACAACCACATGAGATGCAGGTTGCAATCATCCTCCTTCACAAATGAGGGAATTCGGGCACAGAAAGGTTGGGTGGCTTGCCCAAAGTCACACAGCTGGTAAGTGGCTGGCTGAGATTTGAACCCAGTCATTCTGGTTCAAGCTCCCTTGCTTTTAACCACCACATAGTCTCCTCGATGCTCTTGTTCAGTTCGGTGACCTTACTTAACATTGTCAGCCCAACGACCCCTAAATATTTTTCCCCAACTGGGACCTCTCCCTAAGATATTATAGCTAACTGCTCACTCAGTAGCTCCACGTGGGCACACATTATCTCGGACTTAGCATTTCAAAAACTAACCTACTCACCCTGCCCAACACCCACACACAAAACCTGCTCCCCAGCCCTCCCCGTTTCAGTTCATGGGAACTTCATTCCTCCAGGTGTTCAAGCCAAAAATCTAGGAGGCATCTCTGACTCCTCTCTTCTCTCATCTCACATCCTTTCTATCAGGAAGCTGTGTTAACTCTCCCTTAAAATGTATCCAGAAACCGACCCTGTCTCTCCTCTCCACCACCTGAATCCACCCACCATCCTCTTTCCTGAATCGCTGCAAATGAGCTCCTCGCTGGTCTCCCTGCTTCTGCCATTGCCTCTCTCATCCGGGCTGGATACGGTCAGCAGAGGATCCTTTCTTTTTTAGTGTATTTATTTATTTTGAAAGAGAGAGAGGCTCTGGAGGTCAGACTGCAAGTTCTTAGAAAGATCCCCCTGTGTCCTCGTGCGAGCACCTGCCTGTCTCTGTCTCACACCCGAGAAGCCGCTCACCTCGCCTCCGCCTGGGTGCTGCGGGCGGTCCCAGGCTG